>JAXGGA010004563.1:0-86809 GCA_038373865.1 Uloborus plumipes
TGTTTTTCTTAAAAACTATTAGAAACCAATAAATTGGAAGAGCTAAAATTTGAGTTCAAAAATAAATAAATTATTAAAATGAAATGAACAATGAGTATATTTAACGTAGCACAACATAAAAATAGCTTCAGAATATCAAAATAATTGAAGTATTTACAGGATGCAAAAGGATTGAAGACTTAACAATGGCACGCCATTTTCGGCGAAGCACGTGCTCAATGTTAGAATGTCAACCAAAAATAAATAAATAAATAAAAAATAAGTTGCACAAAACCCTATACACACGTATTTCTGTCCCTGGTATTTCTAAAAAAATGATCATGGAAGCAAAAAATTCGAAAAATAATTTTAATCCATTAGACAAATCTCAATTTTGTTGAAAGAAAATCATTAAGATACCAGCAAAAACGTATTTTTCAGAAAAGCTCATGTTTAACTTGTTAAAGATATTCTTTTGTATAAAAATCCAATCCTGATTATTCTATTTCTAAATTATTTTAAAAGTAAAGCGAAACGAAAAAGCGGCGCCTAACCGCGAACTTTTAACGATTGCCGATTATGCGCAAAAATAAAACTTCTCGTTTTTTTTTCTTTTTTTTAAAATTTTCGTCTTGAAAAAACGGCTCCCGATTTCGAAATCCCGACGATTGCCGATTTTTTGGTGGACACAATTTTTTTGCAGGAGCACGATCGTGAACGTTCGAAGATCGCCGATTTTTCGGCACATTTTCTACGAAAAATAATACTTTTGGAGTTTTCAAGGACATTTTAAAATTTTCAAGGACTTTCCAGATCTCTTGAAAGACCAAATGAAATTCAAGGACTTTTCAAAGTCGCGGGAACCTTGCAATAACGAAGCAGAATGCCGATGGATGTTTTTTTGTTCTTCCGAGATCGGGAGAAATAACCACCGATCCTGAGCGCTAAAATCCATGATAAACAGTCAGTTTCCATGACTTTTGGACATTTTTCGCTGAAATCCATGACTTTCCATGACCAATTTCGATCATATATGAAATCCATGACTTTCCATGACTTTCCAGGTGCGCGGACACCCTGTATTTATTTAAAAGGAACAAGGAGCAGCATCCATCCAGTGTTAGAAATAGAAATTTAAGTCTAGGCGTCATTGTGACTCCTAGGATCAATTTCTAAGCGTCAAAATGAACAATCTAGGCATCATTTTTTTAAAAATTCAAATATAATCAGAATTAAAAAAAAAAAATCTTTATTCAACAGAAACACAATCCATGTACGATATGTTACTGGCAATGTATGAAAATGAGCATGGTATAGAATGTTATTGCTTCAGACTAGTGCTGAGCGATGTTGCAGATTTTAACATCGCAATACATCACCAGTATAACATCGCGATGTTACTATGTGTTTCCTTTTCATTTAATTATGGGGGGTCAGGGGGGGTTTCATAGTGTTGTCCCAGTATCCTTCGTCTCTCCCCTTTCTAGAACAGTGGATAACCCTTCAAACAGAGAGCAGGAAAAATGCAGCAACTACATGGACGGATTTATGGGGAGCGAGGGGGGGGGGGCAATGCCCTACAAGTTTATTTGGGATGATTCTAAATAATGAAAACATACCTCCCAAAATCATGAAGCGAGAAATCATGCATTTTTTCTAAGAAGTTCAGAAGAGTTCTGAAAAAGGCAGAATGTCCTTTTCTCATAGGAAAAAACATTATTCATTAAATAGAAATGATAAGGCATTGGTGTCTAAAATAACTTTTAAAGTGAAAGGGCAATTCTTTAAAGGAAAATATAGACAAAAACATTGCAAGTGATTAAAAAAGAGCTGAGCAAAATGTTTTCTAAAGAGCTATACCTGACTCTAAGGAGAAGGGGAACAAAAGGTATATAAACTATTAAGGGCAGAAAACCTAACTCAGTAGGACCAGCAGTTTTATCATCTTAACTCAGGATTGTAGTTACTTTCTTGAATAGCTCTAAATTAAGGGTGGAGGATACTCTTTTACTCACTTTCTAAATGCTTTTTAAAAAGTATGATAATCATCAAAGTCTGAATAAATTAATCAGTCATTTTCAATATTAAAATTCAAACAAACCAGTCATCAAAAGTTTTGGAAAAAAAATGTTAAGTTGGATTGTAAAAAAAATCGCTAGTTTTGGAATAATCCATTTGGCACAAATTTTGGAAAAATGGCTGAAATTTGATTAAAAAAAAAAATGCTAGTTTTTCGATAAATTTCTAAAAAGGTAAAACTCATTAGTAGAATTGGAAAAAATAAAGATTATCCATATAAAATCGTAAAATCTAAACAAATTTTCAAAAATATTACGAAAAATCAAACAATAATTAGCATGTAGGCAATTATTAGAGCTATTGTTTGCTCAAAGAAAAAAAAAAGAACTTGCCCCCTCCCCCTCAGAAACTCAGTCTTAAATTTTCCCATGGACATCTACCACCCAAATTTCTTGGAAATCTTTTGAATCAGTTTGCCAAAGTATACCTGCCAATCTTTTCAAATAAAAAAATAGGAAGATTTGTGAAAAAAATCGGAAGTTCTCTCGAAATTATTCACTTGAATTCAATAACTTAAATGTTTCATTAAAATGATCTACTAACTAAAAAAACATTAAAAGTTTCATTAAAATGTAAAAAGTAACTTTGTCCAATTGTCCAATTAGCTTCAAATACATTTGTATTTATCCCTTCTTTTTGCAATTGCTATTCATTTCTTTTTCCTTAAACAAACTCCTTGAAAATAAGAGATATATCCTGTGTCATCTATAGCTCCCAACAAGCCAAGCAAGCAAAGCAAGCGGGTTCTAGACACAACACAGTGATAATTTCGCTGACTCAAGCGCACAAGTTCAGCTATCAGCCTAATAATAAGCATTAGAAAAGGAGGGGGGGGGTGCATGGAGCAGATAGAGTTGAAAATTTTGATGGATGTTTTGAATTATTTTTTGCTTGCTCAAAGTTCACAACTTCGTAAGGCGTATCCCATCATGCATTTCCCCGCCGCCAGAGCTGTTGGGGGGGGGGGGGGGGGTATGCTTCGCGGACAAACTGCCTGCCCGGAGGAGCAGGAGAAATGTTATCGCGAATCCTTTTCTTTTCCTCTCTCATGATGAGTCAGGCAAGAAAGGCTTTCTGCGATCCCAAAATCTTTAGGTGTCAAACTTGGCGCCTGGGTTTGGATGTTTAGGCGTCAAATGGAAAATTTTGGTCGCAAAATACGACTAACGACCGCTTATTTCTAACACTGCATCCATCTAAACACTACCATTTTTTGTAGATCCAATCTAGGACATATTTGTATACAGAAATAATAAAATAGAAACTATTTTATTAGGACAATTCACAAGAACTAAGACAACTTCAAACACTGTGTTAAGACAAAACTAATGAATGTATGTATAATGTGGACTCTTGAACAGAAAAAGCATCAACAATTATTCTTTTCTAAAGGGCTTTTAGAAACAATTTTATTTACAAATTTTACACACAAATACATTTTTATCTTTTTGCAGGGAAAGTACAAATGCAATGATCAATTAAAACATTGTGAAATGATTTAACTTTTTACCAGTGTTAGAAATAAGCACTTAAGTCTAGGCATCAAGATGATGCCTGATAAAAGTTTTTAGGTATCAAAATAAACTTAGGTGCCGTTTTTAAGAAATCAAAAATGTATGTATTAGAATGAAAAAAACAAGATGTATGAAAGAGAATGAATTTAGAAAGACAAAATTACTTGCATTTTTAAATTACTTTTACAAATTTATCCTTAAGGTCATAGTCACGATGAGTCAGGGAGGTGGGGGGAGATAGCTTCAATATTGTCCAAAACTTTAGGCATCCAATTTGATACCTAGCTTTACATCTAGGCATCAAATTAAAATTTCCCCTTGTAAAATACAGCTAACGACCGCATATTTCTAACACTGCTTTTTGCAGGAAACAATCGGCTTGTTGAAAACAAAAGTCAAATTTCAGTTTTTATTCTCTGAGGCCCCATTAAAGTTGATACAATATCATGGTGATCTTTTCTCTTTTCTAATGCTATAGCTTCACTCTGATGTCTTAATGTCTGAAGTTCAAATTCACAATTAGCTAAAGCTAATTTTAGTTCATACAGAAGAACCATATCACTGCGCAGTTCATTAAAATTTGTGCATATTTCTTCTGTAGGAATAGGATTTGTTTCTATAAAAAACAAAACAAAATAAATGAAATAAATAAATAAAATGTTGAAAGTAATTATTCTTGCATGATATGACTATTAAGTTTGAAAGTAACATTTTTTCAACAACTTATTCATTTTCATATTATTTAATAAGTATATGAAAAAGTGATATTTTACTTAATTATATTTAAAATGATGCATCATGAATTCCCATAACTAAATAAAAAATAAATGAACTCTATACAATCAACTCTTTCTTGTCAACATGTATAACTTAAAAGTAAGTTCTCTATGGATGTATAACACTTTTTATTAAAAAGCGTGGGTATTTTGATTGCCTCACATAGAATTATAAAGGAGAATGATTAAAAAAAAAATTACTGCATTTTTTCTACAGACATTATTTTTCATAAAATGTACTATAAAGTAGCTTGTTTACAAGTTCAACATACTATTAATTTTTTTTAATGTAAGGCGTTTAAAAACAGCCAAAAAAAGGGGGAAATAGGAAAATATTTTCATTATATAAAACAATTTGAAGTACATATTTTGAGAAGAAGAGAAAGAATATTACCTAAATCAAGTTCTTTAAGCAACTGCTCAATAGCTTTAGCTTTCTTTTGTCCCACAGAAGCGGGTAATTTCATCTTTAAAAAATGAGAAAAATATTACATTACATTTCAAACAAATAATTAAATCATAGTTTTATTTTATAAGTTAACATTCAGCTGATTTGTTCAAAATGCCATGTTAATATCATTAGCTTAATAATGTGAAAGTAGAGAGGTATTGCATAGGCACATAATTCTTCATATATTTAGGCAATTATTCCTCAAATTCAAATAGTTCATTAAAATTTTTTTATTAGAGTTCAAATAAAAAACACTTTGACTGTTTATTAATTATTTTTAACATACAGCTTATGTATTGCCGGTATTTAAAACACTTAAGTATAAAGAAACAAGGATTTAAATATTGAAAATTTTTTCAGCATTTTTATTGCTTTTAAATAGTGTACAAAAGAAAATTGACATAAACGAAATTTATTGACCAGTACAGCTAATTTAGCGTAAAATAATTATTAGTATATATTTTTTTTCAACTCCCACAATAAAATGTGAAACTATGAAAAAAAAAATTCTAAGAAGAAATCGCTGGCTCTTATAAATGCATAAATGAACCCCAATGAAAAAATTTTGATAGCAAAACAAATCTCAAAAATTACACACACTCACCATTTGCTCATAACATTTCAACTATAGTCTTTGAAAAGTTAATTCTAACTCATTGATATTTTTTAAATAAAAATTTTTAAAATTAAGCAAGAGATTTCATCCAGTTTTATAAGTATCAGTGAAATGCAGTATACATTTAAATAAAATGAATACTAAAATTGAAAATCAAGAAATGTATGAGAATAAAATCCAAATTCAACCAGTTTCTACAGTGCTTCAAAAGGAAAATCATTTCCAAGAACTGTTCCAAGTCAGGAATCCAAACTTTTACAAAGAAGTAATTTATGTTTTAGGAATCTATTATACTTTATCAATGCATGGTACAATCATTTGTGAAAAAAAGAAAAAAAAAAAGTTTATTTGAGATTATATCAAAAGCTGCAAAGCAAGCAATATAAGTTTATAATTACCCTTTGACTTCGAACTGTGGCTCCACTTCCTTTAAAATCAGCAAACTTGATTCCAGCAGAATCAACACTCTAAAAGGCACACATTTTTTTTTAATGTTCATTAATAAAATTTAACACGGTCATTCTTCGAAAATGAATGAATAATAAAAGAGAAAGAATTAATCTTAATTTAGCAACAAAAATTAGTTGCTTTAGCTAAAAACATAAAATATTTTCATTTATAAACAACTATATTCAGAAAATAGTAAAGCTCCCATGCATATTGCAGTTGCATAACACAAATACATCACTCCATTCTCAAATAATGTAGAGATGTGAGGAGTCAAATCTGTACCTCAAAACCAGACTAATTAAGTCCATTTTCATCACTTTTCAGTAGAGGGTGAAAACAATTGTCAGATGCTTGCAAATAGATGGGACTCTCACTCTTTTAATGCTACTAAATAATAGTGAAG
Organism: Uloborus plumipes; assembly: GCA_038373865.1. Taxonomy (NCBI): domain Eukaryota; kingdom Metazoa; phylum Arthropoda; class Arachnida; order Araneae; family Uloboridae; genus Uloborus; species Uloborus plumipes. The sequence continues at coordinate 6,269 of JAXGGA010004563.1, forward strand.
GAATTTCTTTTAAAGAGTAATGTTCTCATGGGCCAAACGGAATAAGATTCTACATACAATGCAGTAATGAAGTGAAAATCGCCATTTTTGAACTTCTGGTTCTGAGGTACAGAAATGTGCATGGTATCTTAAATTATTGACTTAATATTAGTTAAAAACAAGTCTTTTAGATTATTGTCTTAAAGTCTACCTTAAGTATTTGACACTTAACTTCTTTTAGGCTGCCCACTGAAATAAAATTCAGTAACAAATGCAAATTCATGATGATAAATAAGGATTTTGTGGGTGTCTTTCATCATTCATAAGCTCGAAATTTTGCATTGAAAAAGGTGTTCCTTGTAGTGCCGAAGCATGTGTCTGCAGTGTTTCCGTTCATTTGTGCTGTTAAGGTCGTTTTGTTAAATTTTATGGACATCCTTGTTATTTATTTTATGGCTGTAGGTTAACAATGTAAACTCTTTGATTTAGCTGTACATTCAAAACATGTTCTAGATTGTTATGATTTCATCATCTATTAACTATCCAGGAGTTATAGAATTTGTAACATAAGAATAAGAAAAGTAACTTGTGTCAAGTAGAATCTTATCTTTTTATGAAATTAGTACATTATTTTGTGTACAGGATACTCAAAATCTACTCCATCATACATTCCAGTTTAACAAAATTATATTTTTTCTTTTTAAACTCAAACAGTCTGTGAAAATATTGATAAAAAAAGTTTTTTTTTTCATGTCTGAAAACAGGGAGACCACTAATTGTGCAAACCAATTTATTTTGCCAAGTTCATATTTTGTAAAAAAATTCTCTAACTTTTTCAGTTTTTTCAACAAAATTTCTTGATTCTTCTCAGTTTTCAGCAAATTTTCTAACACTTTTAAAGACATAGCTAAACATGTTTCTTGTCTGAATTTGTTTGATATCGTACACAAGAAATTGATTTTGGAAAGAAAGACATTCATTGATAATTTTATGTGTTGCATTTTACTACCGTAAAATCCCGAAAGTACCCCCCCCCCCCCATCGATTATAACCCCCTTTCCCTTTTTTGGAAAAAAGTGAAATTTCTCTTATCCTGAATATACTGTAAAAAAATCTCGATTATAACCCCCCCACCTGAAATTTATCAGTTTCGTTTTGAAAATAGGGGGGGTTATTTTCAGGATTTTAGAGTACAAATAACTATTTATAATCATCAGGTTGCAATCATAATTTTCCAATTTAAAAAATATGTAAAACATACTAATTGTAAAAACATCTAATATTTATACAAAAGAAATGTATACAAAGAATACAATAGAAAGAATATAGTAGATAAACTTCCTTTTACAAAGAATTGTAAATTACATTTTATTGAAATTTTTTTTTTCATGTTTTGTATTTTTATTTTTCAATCTATACTTAAGATTTAAAAAAAGAAAAAAAAATTAAAATTAGAGAACTATGAAAACTTTATTTAATATGATAAAATGATAGGAGATCATTTAAATGGGAGTTCGTAATTGATCTACTGTTAGTTGGCGTCTAGTTACTTGCAACTAGTTACTTGTAGACTTAATCACACTAATTACTTGATAATTTCATCAAATATCCCACTTCAATCTAATTTAAATTCAGTGTTAATAATGAAAAGATAATCCTGCAGTAATTATTTACTGAATTAAATAACTGATTTCTTCCTATCTAAATAAAAAATATTAGTATTTCTGTAGTAGTAGTAATAGGATAATAAAAATATTAGTATCCTTATAGTTATCTGTTAAGCATGAAGTAAAACACTCAAATTTCAAAATTAAAACTAAAAAGTGAAAGCAAAAGGATTGAAAAATAACTCTGTTAATGCCCTTAATTCACAAATATTAGTTTTTCCCATGAGCAAATTAAGAAAAGCAGTAAAATAAGATTAAATACACGAAACGGACCCAGGTGTATTTTAATAACATAAAACAAATATTCAGCACTATATTTAAAAGCAATTTTAAAGAATAAACAACTTTGATATTGTTACTGTTTCACATATTATTTTGTTTTAAATAATATGTGTAATAGTAACAATTAGAGATGGAACGAAGCGGCATTTGGCCGAAGCGCCGAATACCGAAGCTTCGGCCAACCAATAGCCGAAGCTTCGTCCGAAGCTTCGGCTGGCGCATATGTTGAAGTTTTTGAATTAAATGTATAATAAATGCGTAGAGTTTTATACTTTTCTCCATATGCTTTAATATTCTTAATTCTTAGCGTTACACAATATTTTCAGCTTACTGTGGCATTCTTAAATTGATTTCATTAATTAAAGTTTATTTTTATTTTGGTTGTTTTTATTTTAATGTTCTTAGTATTACACAACATTTTCAGCTTACTGAGTCATTCTTAAATTAATTTCACTAATTAAAAGTTTTCTTGTTTTGTTTTGCTTTGTACTGCTAGTACAAGAAAAGACGACATTACTATTTTTGTATTGCAAATTAGTAGTAGGAAGCTCTATTTGGAGCATGAAAAGCTCAGTCTGCAGTTCAGTTGATGTTTTATAATAAAACAACTGATAGGATCATGTATTATACCATAGAACTACCCAATCTATTACTATTTACGTTGTGTTATATATTATAAATATCTTAATATTCTTAATGCAAAATGCTTCAGTTTTTGGTGAATTCGAAAAAATAGTACCATGCATTCTTTTTTACTTGCATTTGGTATTTATTTTAAGAGGATTATTTAATAATGTCACAAGTTCAAAGAAACTATTCATTCCAAGGTTGAGTTTTGTCAAAAAAAGGGGAGGGAGGGTTTGGTTTTTTTACATCATAATTAAGTTGTGTGACAAATGACAAATGAGCAGGTATTATTCTATTTATTCAAGTATAAATGATGAATCTTTTTTAAAGTTAATCAACTAATCAGAATTTATTCTTTTTTAATTATAAATACTGTTACAAATCTTGTAAATAGTTGTTGTTTTTCCTGCCTTGCATCATTTTCATTAGTTTTGGTTTTATCTGACGTCATGTTGCAAAGGTATCTGAAGATATCACTTTTATCACTGGTATACCGGCCCTGTAACGTTTTGTAGTTTTTATACTTGCCCTACATTTGATAAGCGTGAAGACATTTTCCCCACATTTTCCCCGCTGAGTGTGTTTTTTTTTCTTCTTTTTAGAAATTTCATGAATGAATTGGAATACTCCAGATTTTGCTAGAAATGTCCTTGAGTGTATAAAAAGCTGGCCTTGAACACAAGTCAGTTAGTTGTTTTCAGATTTGATTCTGGTGACTCGTTTTATTCGCTATTCGCTTGGGCGAATGTTTGTTTTGCTTTTGTAATTGCTTAATTACTGTTCACGTTTGATACGTGGTGCTGAGTTACTGTTGAGAGTACAGTGTAACTGTTGAGAGTACTACCTAATTGCTGGATGTTTAGCAATTGTTTCCTGCTCATATTGTAAATAGTGTAAATACTTGTAAATAAATTTATAGTTACTTCCTCAAGATTGGAATGCTCATTTGAAGAAAGTTGAAGGTGCTACGGACTCGTTACAATTTTGGCGCCCAACGTGGGGCATCTTCAAGGACTTTCTTGGAACTTTCTGTGAACTTGGACTTTTCTTCCTGAGGACTTTTTGACTTCAGAATTTTATGGTGATTACTCGAGCAATGGAGGAACAACTAAACAAACTCCTTGATGCTATCAACGCTGTTAAGAATGATATGGCGATTATGGCTACTAATCAAGAACAATTTAAAAAGGATCTGGTTACTAATAAAGAACAGTTAAAAAATGATCTGGCTACTAATCAAGAACAGTTAAAAAATGATCTGGCTACTAATCAAGAACAATTAAAGAGTGATTTAACCGCTAGCATAACTTCAAGTCAAGAAGAAATTAAGAGCGATCTAACGTCAATGAAAAGTTTGGTGGAAACTAAATTTATCAACATGGAAAATAAAGTGGAGGCTCTAGAAGATCGAATCACCACAGTAGAAAACCATGTTGAAAAGAAAATTAAAGAACTTGAATCAAAGTTATCAGGATCCTGCAACAACTCAGACAGCGTTGAGAATCGAATCACCACAGTAGAAAACCATGTGGAAAAGAAAATTAAAGAACTTGAATCAAAGTTATCAGCATCCTGCAACAACTCAAATGACTGTGTAGCTGCAGCTGGAACTTCTCGTCCATCCATCAAACTGGGCACGTTTGACGGGAAGACCTCGTGGAATATTTACAAGAAGCAGTTCCTCATCGTTGCAGAAGCAAACTCCTGGGACTCTTCCACAAAAGCCTGTCACCTTGCAGCCTCGCTGAGAGGGGATGCAGCTGATATACTACAGACCTTTCCAGAGGACAAGCACCGTGACTTCGAAGCCTTATCATCGGCCTTGGAGCTTCGCTTTGGTGAATCCTGCCAAAACGAATTCAGCCAACTTCAGCTCAAATCCCGACTCCAGAGGGCTGGAGAGACTTTGCAAGTTTTTGCAGCAGACGTTGAGAGGCTTTCCCATCTCGCCTTCTCGGACTGTCCTTCGGGTGTTCGCGATAGCCTGGCCCTGAACTACTTCATAGATGGAGTGCGAAATCCAGAAATTCAGACGGCTCTCCGGATGGCGGACATTAAAGATCTTAAATCCGGTCTGGTCTACGCAATGAAGTTCGAGGCTGCACAGCAAACATCCCGCAAGGATCGCCATTCAATCAGGGGCGTGGAAGTGAGCGCCCAGGATTCGAACTCAACTTGTCTCTTGGAAATTAAGCGACAAATCCAAGAGCTCTCGGGGACCCTGAAGAAGATTACGGCTCACAAGGACCAAAGTAAACAACCACTGAAGTGCTGGAAATGTGGCGGTGAGGGCCACGTACGAAGGAACTGCGAAGCCCGCCAAGAAACAAGAGGGAAGGGTACCTCTTCCTCTCCAGCTCAGGAAAACTAAGCTATGGCAATCTCGCGGGGCGGAGGTCACCAAATTGGAATGAGCGCCATCCCAAAGTCTTCCAGATTTCCTCAAGAAGTGGCGGCTGCAACGGACTCTTCATTTACGCATATGTGAATGGGTTTCCCTGCGAAATGATTGTGGACACAGGAGCCAACGTTACCATTATTAAGAGTGATGTGGCTCGTCAAATTGGACTCAAGATCTTGTGGACGCCGCCATGCGTTACTCTCCAAACTGTGACAGGTGACAAAATCGAGATTGAAGGAAAAGTGAACTTAGAAATAATGTTCGGGAGCGCCACTTACCATCATACGGCATTCGTCGCTGACATTACAGATCCCTTCATTCTCGGACTGGACTTTTTGAGAAAATTTGATTTTTCTATCGACTTTAAAAATAATGAGCTGCACTCGACAAGGGAAGACATAGCAATTTTCAACACCGAAAATAACTTAAAATCCGCTCATCAAATAATAGCCCAAACAGATTTATTGATTCCCTCTAGATCAGAAGTACTCATACCTGGCTCCATCAAAGAAAACAACAGCTTTAAATTCGGCCTCATTGAATATCCTAACCAGAGCAATAGCCCAAAAGGAGTACTAGTGGCATCTACACTTGTGGACCTTTCAAGGAATGCAGTTCCTGTGAGAGTCGCCAATGTAAGTGAAAGACCGAGGAATATTAAGAAAGGAGAAGTGTTGGCAACTTGTACTCCCGTAAACTGCATCATCAGAAGAATTGATTCCTCCGAGACTGTGTCTTCCGAGCCCTTGACTTCGAAATTAATTGGGAGTGCAGCATTATCGAAGGATCAAAGATACGCTGCGGAAAAATTGGTGGACGACTTCAAGCAGGTGTTTTCATCTGCACCCGAAGATGTTGGTCGCACGAGTTTAGCGCAGCATAGGATCGACACTGGAGATCATCCCCCTATCAAGCAGCATCCAAGACGACTACCGTTCGCCAAGAAGGAAGAGGTTGAGATCCTCGTAAAAGAGATGCAGGAGAATGACGTCATCGAACCCTCATCCAGTCCTTGGGCATCCCCTATCGTCTTGGTCCGAAAGAAAGACGGCTCCACCAGATTTTGTGTTGACTACCGACGCCTGAATGACATCACCAAGATGGACAGTTACCCTCTTCCACGGATCGATGACACTCTGGACACCCTTTCCGGACACAAGTGGTTTTCGACCCTGGATTTAAAGAGCGGCTACTGGCAGGTAGAGATACACTCCGACGACCGAGAGAAGACGGCGTTTACAACCGGTCAAGGCTTGTGGCAGTTTAAAATGATGCCCTTCGGCCTCTGCAATGCACCAGCCACGTTCGAGCGTCTTATGGAGTCAGTGTTACGAGGACTTTCTTATGAATCCTGTCTTGTCTACTTGGACGACATCATCATCATAGGACGCAGTTTTGAGGAACATTTGGCTAATCTTAGGAAGGTGCTGCAGAAGCTTAAGGAAGCCAACCTGAAGTTAAGCCCGTCCAAGTGTAATCTGTTCCGCCGTGAGGTGAACTACCTTGGTCACATTATCTCTTCAGAGGGTGTACAAACAGATCCAGATAAGGTATCCGCAGTCAAGAATTGGAGCCGCCCCGAAAACGTTCATCAGCTGCGAAGTTTCCTGGGGCTCTGCACGTACTACAGGAAGTTTGTGAAGGGTTTTTCCAATATTGCACGACCTTTGCATAAGCTGACGGAGAGCAAACAGAAATTTGAATGGTCCAAAGAATGCGAGGATGCATTTCTACAGCTGAAGGAGGCTTTAACATCAACGCCTATTCTCTCTTATCCTCAGCCTGAAAAATCCTTCATACTTGACACAGATGCGAGCCACGAGAGCGTTGGAGCTGTTTTATCTCAAGAAATAGACGGTAACAAACATGTCATCGCCTACTGGAGCAAATGCTTATCCAAGTCGGAGCGAAATTATTGTGTCACGAGAAAGGAATTGCTCGCCATAGTTAAAGCTGTAGAACATTTCCATCATTACCTCTACGGCCGTAAATTCCTGCTCCGGACTGATCATGCCTCTTTAACTTGCAGGGTTCCCACTCCTTTCTTAAAACAAAAAATAAGGACTTTCTAAGGACTTTTTTTAAAAAAAATTAAGGACCTCGAAAGTACACTGGCGGAAAAAAAAAATCCCAACACCAAGAAAAAATTTCTGTAGAGTAATGAAATTCTGGTAATGCAATTGTCTAGTTAACATGTTTAATTGATTAAATGTACAACATCACTGGCTAATTTAAGCTCAAGAAAATGCTGTGCAAATGTGAAACTATGTTAATTTAGTATAGGGTGTAATCTCCAGAATTTTGAAGGCAAGCCTGCAAGCGTGCATGCAATATATCATACAGGTGCCGAATGTCACTTTGTAGCATGGAGTTCCATGCTTGTCGCACTTGTTGTGTCAATACTAGGACCGTCATTGCTGACTGTGGATGATGCTCGAGGTGCCGTCCAATGATATCCCATACGTTATCAATTGGAGACATACCTGGTGATTTTGCAGGTCATGGTAACATGTCAGCACTCTGTAGAGTACATTGCGTTACAGCAGCGATGTGAGGGCGAGCGTTATCCTGTTGGAAAACGCCCCCTTGAATGCTACTCATGAAGGGCTGTACTACTGGTTAAATTACCAGACTGACGACAAATTTTCAGTCAGTGAGTTTAGGATAACCACAAGAATGCCCCTGCTGTCGTAGAAATTTGCTCCAGAGACCATAACTCCAGGTGTGGGTCTCGTGTGTCTAGGCCGTAGACCGCTTGGATGCAGGCGGTCCCCTGGCCTCCTTCTGACCAATATACAGCCACCACTGGCACTACGGCAGAATCTGTTTTCATCAAAAATTACAACAGATCTCCACTCCGACCTCCAGTGAGCTCTGTCGTGGCACCACTGCCGTCGGAAAATGCAATGGTTTGCAGTCAATGGAATACCGGCTGCAGGTTGCCTGGCTCGGAGCTGTCCTTGAAGTAAACAGTTACTTACCGTTCCTTGGGTCACGACAGTACCAACTGCAGCTCGAATTTCAACCGCAGATGCAGTACGATGCGCCACAGCCGTACGCAAGATTCGGCGATCTTCCTTCTCAGTCGTGCCACGTGGCAGCTCGGAACTCGATCTTCTTGAGGTAGTACCATCCCTTGCCCATAGCTTCCAATAATCATGCATGGTGGAAACATTCCCACCCAAGTCTTTCTGCAATATCGCGAAATGAAAATCCACCTTCTCGTAGCCAAATTGTACGACCTCGTTTAAACTCGGTGAGCTGTTGATAATAGCTTTCTTCGTCTTCTTAAAGGCATTCCTAGCTAAGATGAAAGCAATTCGTCAAATTTCACGGAAAAATAATACACACGAGCTTCACAACACGCTTTTAAAACAAGCCTTATTTGCATGTTCTGAGTGACGCCAGCTGCGCCACACTAATGCGCGGAACTTGAAATTTCAATTGATGTCATCTTTCAGTTGTATAAACACGCCTACCAAATTTCGTTTATCTAACACAAGTCTTTCTTGGTGTTGGGATTTTTTTTCCGCCGCAGTGTATATATCAAATATACATACATTTTATCGGTTACATAAACACACTTTGGACTTCAAGCCTTTGTCCTGAGAAAAATATTGCAAAAACATTTATCATTAAAATTCAAAGCTAAGACTAAAAAATAATTATTCTTAATTAGTTAAACCAAACGGATGTGATAAGTAGATATTTTCAGGTCATGCTTGAGAAATGAAAAGAATATTTTTCCAATATTGCTAGCAATTTTATATCATTAAATTGTTAGCAAAAGTAAAAAATAAGGGCTTGGAAGGAATTTTAAGGACCTTGAGCCAAAAATAAGTACTTTTCAGGGCCCTTATTTTGAAAAATGAAAAATAAGGAGTTTCTAAGGACTTTTAAGGACCGTGGGAACCCTGACTTGGCTTTTGAATTTCAAGAATCCAGAGGGCCAGGTAGCCAGGTGGATACAGCGGCTCCAGGAATATGACATCGAGATTAAGCACCGAAAAGGTTTGTCACACGGTAATGCTGACGCATTGTCAAGAAGACCTTGTTCCGAGAACTGCCATTATTGCTCCCGAATAGAGAAACAGTACGGGACGACAATCCCTACTGCCTGCCAAGTTACTGCTACATCAACATCTTCAGATCCCGATCCATGGAGTGACGACCAATTAAGAAAAGATCAGCTTGAAGACCCAGACCTAAAGCCTATCATAGAGTTAATGGAGAAAGACAGTCGGCGACCTAGTTGGCAAGACGTTTCTATCTACAGTCCTGCAACGAAAAGATACTGGGCTCTATGGAAATCTCTCCAGTTGCGAAATGGCGTCCTGTATCGGAAATGGGAATCTGACGATGGTAAAGCATTCAAATGGCAGTTACTCCTTCCCAGATCAAGAATTCCAGACGTTCTAAAGGAATTGCACAGTAGTCCGACTGGAGGACACTTTGGTATCCTGAAAACCCTCCACAAGGTTCGAGAGCGCTTCTTCTGGAGCAAGGCGAAGGATGACGTGGAGAAGTGGTGTCATTCTTGTGACGCCTGTGCTGCCCGTAAAGGACCGAAGAGAAGAAGCCGCGGGAAGCTACATCTTTACAACGTAGGAGCTCCTTTCGAACGAATCGGGATCGACATTCTTGGTCCTCTACCGAAAACTACTGATGGGAACAAATACATCCTCGTTTCCATTGACTATTTCACCAAATGGCCCGAAGCATATTCCATTCCGGATCAAGAAGCTACCACTGTAGCAGAGACTCTAGTCCAGCATTGGATCTCGAGATATGGGACACCCTTGCAGATCCATTCCGATCAGGGAAGAAACTTCATCTCTGCTGTGTTTAAGGGCCTATGTAAAATCCTCAAAATTGAGAAAACTCGAACGACACCACTACACCCACAATCGGACGGCATGGTGGAGAGATTCAACAGGACAATCCTTAATAATCTCTCGCTTATGGTCTCCAAAAATCAACAGGATTGGGACAAGAAACTTCCTCTGTTCCTGCTGGCCTACCGCAGTGCTGTCCACGAGACCACCGGATATTCCCCATCACAGATGCTCTTCGGCCGAGAGCTTCGGCTACCTTGTGATCTCGTCTTCGGTCTCCCTCCAGATGCGCCTTCATCGCCTGAGGAATACGTCCAGGATCTCCAGGCCCGGTTGGAAGACGTTCATCACTTCGCACGGGAGCGAATCAACATCGCGACGGAGAAGATGAAGACCCGATACGACACAAGGTCCACTGGTCATGACTTTCAAGAAGGTGACAAAGTATGGCTATGGAATCCCATCCGACGTAAAGGTCTGTCACCCAAATTGCAGTCGCATTGGGATGGACCCTACACAGTCCTCCACCGGCTGAACGACGTCGTAGTGAGGATCCAGAAGTCATCACATTCAAAACCTAGGGTTGTACATTATGATCGGCTAGCCCCATACTATGGCCATAGTTCGTAAAATAAATCTAAAGCTACCATGGTAACTTGTTTGTAAATTTTGTAAATAACTTTTGCCTTTAATTGTTTGTAATATTACTTTATCAATGTTATTATTTCTTTCATGTTCTCATTGTTATTGTTTATCATGTTTATGATTGGTCATCATGTAATGTGTGCACCTGTAAATTTTCCCTTGCTTCCTTTCTGGGGATTGTACTGCCCGGGACGTGCAGTCCTTGGGAAGGGGGCAATGTTACAAATCTTGTAAATAGTTGTTGTTTTTCCTGCCTTGCATCATTTTCATTAGTTTTGGTTTTATCTGACGTCATGTTGCAAAAGTATCTGAAGATATCACTTTTATCACTTGTATACCGGCCCTGTAACGTTTTGTAGTTTTTACACTTGCCCTACATTTGATAAGCGTGAAGACATTTTCCGCTCGAGTGTGTTTTTTTTTTTTTCTTCTTTTTAAGAAATTTCATGAATGAATTGGAATACTCCAGATTTTGCTAGAAATGTCTCTTGAGTGTATAAATAGCTGGCCTTGAACACAAGTCAGTTAGTTGTTTTCAGATTTGATTCTGGTGACTCGTTTTATTCGCTATTCGCTTGGGCGAATGTTTGTTTTGCTTTTGTAATTGCTTAATTACTGTTCACGTTAGATACGTGGTGCTGAGTTACTGTTGAGAGTACAGTGTACTGTTTGCTACCTAATTGCTGGATGTTTAGCAATTGTTTCCTGCTCATATTGTAATTAGTGTAAATACTTGTAAATAAATTTATAGTTACTTCCTCAAGATTGGAATGCTCATTTGAAGAAAGTTGAAGGTGCTACGGACTCGTTACAATACTTAAAATGCGGATCTTGGGTGGATATGTGCTACTAATGGACAGGACCCCTACCTCATATTTTGATTTATACAAAAATAAACAAATAAGATGTAGCTTTAAGTTATGTATTAACAATTACTTACTTGTTTTATTATATCCTGATTTTGTTGTTTAGAATCTTGATCAATTAAATACATAATAAGTTAATACATGTTGACAGATTAATGCATATCTTTAAAAAACTGAAATTGTGTACCTATAAATTTCAAAAAATATAAAATTTTAAAAGAAAGTAATTCAGGATGCATAATAGTTGCACATCTGCCCTTGTACACATAAGAACCATTACCATTGTTCAAAGTTTCAAAGCTAGAAATCATTGAAAATTACTCAATGCAGTATATTCATATAGCTTTTATTTTAAAACTAAAGTTTGAACAAACATAACAAAATGTAATATTTAAAATAACATATTGTTAATAAATCTACTTATATTAAAAACTGAGTATCTTTCTAACTATCTTTCTTTCTTTCTATATTTCTTTCTATCTATGTCACGCTTCTTTCTCCTGAACGCCACTGAATTGAAAGTCGAACCAGGTACCGATAGATAGGTAATTTTTCAGGCTTCATTAGTTTCAATTTATATAATTATACGATTTTAATTAGCAAAGATATCAATTAATAAGTAGTCAAATTTAAAGCGATTAAGCCTAATAAATGATTAAATATGAAATCCATTGTTGAAACGTGGTTGCTATGAAACAGTGATAACAATGACAATGAGAATTTTGAATAAAGGCTTAATTAAATCAAACACGAAACTCATAAGCGGGCCACTTACATAGTATTTTTATCGCTAGCTACTTGTAATATTTTGAAACATTCATTTGTTGAAAAGCCATCTACTTATATTAAAAACTGAGTATCTATGTCTGCTTTTTTCCTTTGAGCGAGCTGAACTCACTGAAACTTTCCTCACCATCTTGAAGGCGCAAAGCATCACAATAATTCGAATGATTTTTTTATATAGGAAAAAAGTAAAGGCGTGAAGCACATGTTAGCGAGCCGCCTTGACGGGGAGTAGTTTCTTGAAATTTTCCTCACTACTTTCAGGGCACGAAGTGCCCGTACAACGCCGGGCCACGTGCGTGGTATGTCTTGAAATCGAATGAACATTAAATTATATCAAATAATATAACTTCAGAATGAGGTAAAAGTTAGAGAAGGGGGACGTTATGCATCAACATGCCGCAGGAAGCTAATCTAGCTGCCCTGGCAGCTAGTATTTTATTAATTATTGAATGCATTCTGGCTTCAAATGTTCAATACGCACATATTTTTAATTGAATATAAATTTCTATTATGCTTTATCATGAGGAACAATTTTGAGTTAAAAAGACTATCTTATGTGATAACAATTGTAACAGAGAATTTGCTGCATAAATTTCAGGCCGAAGCGGCCGAATCACAACTCATGCTTCGGCCCGGCCGAAGCTTCGTTCCATCTCTAGTAACAATATTAAATTTATCTGTTCAACACCTTCAATTGAGATATAGTAATAAAATTAAAGCTTATAGCAACATTAGCAAACAAATAAATTAAAAATGTTAAGACGAGAGTTTAAGATAAATAAATAAATAAAAATCTACTTACAGCATTTTCTGCTTTGATATTTTTTTGTTGAAGAACCTTCTTCTTTGGTCCTTTCTTTTCAAGGCGCTTAGTTTCTCCTTGACTGCTATCGGCTGCAGTGATAAGCTTCTGTAAGTCTTGGGTTTTCTTTTCTCTTTCTTTTTTACGAAGTTCTATTTTTCGTAATTCATTTAGGAGAGTTTGCTCTTCTTCCACCTTAAAGAAAAAGTTTTTCATCGGCATACAGGGAGAAAAACTCATTTTACCCCAGGGCAAAGCCATAATTTTCTTCTACTGAGAGGGAGGGGCGTTGTACAGTCCTTATTGTTATAGCACAGCCAGAGTTTGTTATTGGGTTATGACAGTACTTAAAAATTACTGTACTTGAGTAGGTAAATAGTGTTGAAATCAAGTACAGGGGGGGAGGGGTGATTTACTTAAACCCCTCACTACATGCCTGTCAACATATTTCTATACTGATATAGAAAGATTAGCATTACGGCTTAAAACAAGGGGTCAACAAATCCCCAACCCCTTCTCTAAACCCCTGAGTAGGAATAATGGCAAATTCCCAAATCTGAAATTATGTTGCTGAAAAATTTTCCAGAGTTTAAAATTAAATAAATTAGTCAATAATTTTAGTTTTTATTTTGACTTGCATTCATAAAACAGTTTTGGATCTAAAATCTGTATCCATTAGAAAAAGTTTATGCTTTTATATTATTCTCTTAAAAAAAGAATAAATAAATTAAAAATGAAATTATGCTTATAAGCAGGGGCGGCCCTAGCGGCGGACATTCCGGACCCTTGTCCGAGGCGGCAAATTTTAGGGGCAGCATTTTGGCTCGAACATAAAAAAAAATTTTCTGTAAGGAAAGAAACGTACAAAATTTTTTTAACAACTATCATTTTTTTTGTACTTCGGAATCCTGAAAGGTATGAATACAACGATGTTTAAGCTTGTTATTTATGTATTCATTCAAAACAACATTTTCGGCTATTTCAACATAGAGTATTAAAATAAACGAATATATATTTATAACATAAACAAATCCTTAGAAACTATAATTGTCAAAGGAGACATTTTAAAAAACAAACTACCTACAGCAGATAACTTTAAGAAATTCAAGATTTTGAAATTGTTGAAAGAAGCTGGGGTGCGTAAAACATAGTTTTTTTGGGAGAGAAAAAAATCTCAACTCATCAAAGTAAGCGCCGAATTTTACCGAACGAAAAGAAAAAAAATAATAGAATGTGTGCATGCATAGTTACTTACATATGCTAAGAAGAGATATTAGGCATCATTGAAAAAATATATAAAATTATGCATGATTGTAATATTACAAAACTGTCTCACGGTCTTCAAATTTTCCGAAACATCAGTAGAAATTTGCCGAATATGAAATTTTTTTGGGGGTCATAGTGTCCTCCCACCGGGGTGCCCCTGATACTAGTTTTGTAAAAATATATAGATAGAAAAATGTAGAGAGAAACAAGTCATAAATGCGCTTGATCTAGCACAAAGGTCTTCAAACTAGATTCTGGGAAACCCTAAGGTTTCTTAGATATTTAAACCTAGCTCAGCTAGTGATCATAACAATACTTTTTCAACGATACTTTACCTAGTACTTCTGATATAACAAGCAAATTATTAATCTCTCATCAAGTTATCATGTAAGTGTGCATCAGCTACAAGTGTTTTTAAATGATAATTTTACAAATTTTACATGATTGATTGTACATATAAATAGATTTAAAAATTTAGGACGCATTATATATTTTTAATACTTACAAAAACCCATGGAAAAAAAAACATTGTTGAGAGAAATCTTTAGTATATACTTTTTAACTTAAAACAGATATTTCTTACAAAGTTAGTGCAATCTGTGAAACTAAGCAATTCAGTATTAAAATGCCAGAGGCTACAAAGTGCAAATAAAGTGCCTTAAATATAATTGTTCTAGATTTCTTGGAAACAATTGAATAAATCTTTGAAACTCTTTGAAAAGTGCTGCAACTTTATTTTTTTATCAAATGCATAAAGAATCAATTGTCCTTATAGCCGAGATGTTACTCTTCGTTTTTTTTTTAATATTCACATCATTTCCTTTAAATCATTCAATGCATTTTTTTCTATTGATCATTTTACATTTAATTCAGTGTAGTGTTAATCGGTAGATTGGAGCGACGGTCCAACACTAACTTTATATCAAAAGCCAATGTCGGTTTTCTTTTTTTCTCCCAAGCTCTTTTCCCTTGTTGATTAATGTCACCGATGTATAGAACCACAAGCACAAGCAATTTTTATTTCAATTGATTTTAATTTTCAAAAGAATATATAACTTTTAAAAGGTATTGTTTGACTATTTTTTTCCTGTTATTTTTGTTGTCTTAGTTACCTCAAAATGCAGAATTTTAGATTTATTTTTCCAAATTTTTCCCGAGAGAAAAACTCTCTACCCCTGAATTTCCAACTATTCTCTACTTTATAAAAAACAGTCACTGCATCATTCTCCTCATACTCATCCGTCTCCAAGATCAATAGAAATGAATGAAGTAAAAATAAATTCAGACAGTATGAAATGCAAAAGAAAAGGGGGGGGGGGGGCAAGTGCTTTTGAAACAGCGAAAATAAAGGACAAAAATAGCCTGTTTTGTCTACAGCAAAGTTTTAGGGACTACAAAAGGGGCCCAAAATCTAAAATAGCTTAAGGCGATATTCGGTTTAAATCCGACCCTGAATATAGGATTTTATTTTGTCACACTGTTTTTAATTTACAGCACCTATTTATTGAGTTGTATTCATAATCAATTAATTTCTTTTCAAACTTTAAGAGGGGCGGCATTTTGCATTTTTGTCCGGGGCGGCAAAACTGCTAGGGCCGCCCCTGCTTATAAGTATACAATAAACTCCTGATTATCTGCAGTCAGACTATCTATGATTTGGGTTGTCTACGAGTCTTTCACTTTTATTACTTCATTTACGGTGATGATTTACAAAATGCATAAAAGTGCAAATTTGTTATTGGTCATATTTAGCTTTTAAAGATATTTTTTATACTTATTGTCATTATTTTGAGCTATAATTTAAATATATGTTTTGTGTTATGGACTTTTTTTGATATTGCATACACTAGTATCATTTCTTACTTTTTTTGGACAATTCGTGGTATTCGCTTATTCATTGTTATCATGCCCCTATTCCGTGGATAATCGGGAATTTACCGCACTTTCAAAGAAATTATAAATCAAAACTAAAAATAAGTGAATAGAAAATGTTCCAGAAAGTATTCATGAAACAGAAACAGAATAATGAACAATAGAAAATAAATTGGAACCTTTGAAATAGTAAATGTAATACTCCCACACAAAAAAAGGGAAAAAAAAGTTTTAGCTAAGAAAAACCTCCACTGATCGATTTTATGTAATATACAAAGATTACATAATCAAACATACAGTAGAAGTGTTGAATTAGATAAATGTTTGCATGAAGAAACACTTTGGAAGAATGTTTCCCCCCATTGGAGAATTTATAATATAATGTCTTCATGTTTTAGTTTACTTTTTTTTTTCAATGGTGATTGAGCATTTCTGACTTGATATAAATAAGTCAAAATTCCTTATAGCTTTAGAGGGTTGTGGTATTTCCCCTGCAGTAATTGAAGACAATAGAAGTGTTTTTTCTTATTATTGTACAACCGAAATATTTGAAACATTGAAAAGTTCTTCTACCCCCGCCCCTTCTACACACTCACTTGCCCTACCATCTTCTTTGCGAAAAACAAAGAAAAAAAAAACATTACAATTTGACTTAAATAAAAGATCAATACATTGTAGTTAAAAACTTAATTTTTAGCCGAAGCAACATTTATGACACACATACTCATAAATAAAGACATTATAAGCATACACATTCACAAAGCAAAACAGAAAACAAATTACCTGTTCTGGTGTTCGATCATATAATTTAATAAGTTGTTCTTTTCTTCTTCTTTCATGATCAGCATCATATGCGATTAATTTTGGTTCCACACTTCCAACTGCTCGAACCTAGTTTTATTTAAAGTTTGAACAACAGAAAAGTAAATTAATTTAAAACACTGAACTATATTTTCTAAGGAGAAAAAACGATGTCTTTTTAAGGACTTTCTTGATTTTTTATAGTAAATTCAATGTCTTATACGTAACATTAGAAAAGTAAAAAATTATTTTGCTCAAAACAACCAATTCACAAAATCTTACATTTCTAAATATTGCTTAAAAACTAGCAAATATAAATTTAAACTTCTAAAAGTAAAATATAACAAAAGCAATAAAAGGGTATGATTAAAATTTAAAGAACAAAATGAATAAAGCAAATTGTAAAGATAATATTTCCTAGAAATTTGAGCTTGGTTTACATTGTTTTTCTAGTCGATCATATTTAGCATAAAGCATTCTTCATTTAATAAAAGGATAGTTAAGTAACATGTCTAGTTTTCAATTTTGAAACTTTACCGAAAAAATCATTCCTCCCCCTTTGTCAGTTCAGAAACAACAGATGTTACATCTAAAAGAGCAATTTATTTTCTCCCTTTTCCTTTTTTTTCCCCACAAGTTCTGGGCACAGCAAGTAGTCATATCAGATTTCCATTCTCCAACGAAGACCCAGAGCCTATTTAAAACTATCCATTCAATTGCAAGTAGCAGCTGCTTTTAGTAAACTATTCCAAATGATTTCAATCTTGTTGAAATAGTTAGTTTCCTTGATTTCAAAATCAGCTAGGGTTTGAAAAGCATAAGACAATGACCCCTCATTTTACCCTCTGTGCAGAAATTTTGCCCATGAATAACCTCCATTAAAATGACTTTAATATTGAGATTATATCCCCTCTTACTCTCATTCACTCAACACTATACATGTTAAACATTCTAAACCAGGAATCAATTCTAAACTAGAAAGTATTTTTACTAACTTTGTAGCCCTTCTTTGAACCCTTTCTATTAGATTAATATCGTTCTTAAAAAAAGGAGACCAAAACTGAACAGCATTCTCTAAATGGGACCTTGTCAAACTTCTATGCAAGGTGTTAAAATAAAATGTGTTTCAATTACAAAATTCTAATAAGTACAATTGGAACAAAATATATGCTTAGAATACAAATAAAGATGATTGCAATTAATAATCAGTCCAATATTTTAACTGCTGAAATTTTTAAAAATTAATCTTCGATAGATATTACTCACTTTGGCAAGTGTATTACAAATGTTATAATAACGTTCTTTGAGATCTTCAATACTTCTGTTTGAGAACCGAGTTCTGTCCCATCTGTCTTGTATTACAATGAATCGTAAGTCAAAGCTCTGGCACAAATCAAATAAATGATCTGTTTCCAATCTTGTCCAGCCTTCCCGCTGAAGATGCTGGACATATTCATCATCTGTGTATTCTGGAATCAAGACAGACTGAAACAAAATGAAACAATTAAGTATAAGCATAGAATAAGAAAAACTATATTGAGAAGGAAAAAAAAATAATGACAAAAAATTGTAAAAGCCAGAATATATAATTTTTTTTATTTTAATTTAGTACAAGCATTTTGGAACCTTAATTCACATTCAAAATTAAGAATCTTCTGGTGTTTTTCATTCAAGCATTTGTTATTAATTTATATAGTTTTAACCCTACACTGCATGAATTTTTATTTTTCTTAGAAAAAAATATATGTGTTTATCAATGTAATAAGAAAACATGGAAAAATATTTTAAAAAATTAACTCTAAATTTTTACCATTTTCTAATTAAAAATAGTTTTGTTGCCAAATGGCTACATCATGCATTCAACAGATAAAAATGATTTTAAATGATAATCTTGAAAACAGTTTTTTTTTGTGTGAAAAAATAGAGGAATTGAACATTGGTGCACTGTACTCTTGTAATACTTTACATTTTGACATTTTACATCGTTGTTTATTTGTACTGTGTTCCTTCCGATGATCAATTATGTCAAATCTGATATCTTTTGGAGGCCCTTTCGCGCAAGCTTTCTTTTTTTTTTTTTGGTTTGTAACTAATTCCTCTGTAGCTAATGGTCTCTCTCTTTTCAATACGCTTTTATTAGTTTCACATGTGGGTTTGTTTGTATGTATGTATGTAACTCTGAATAAAAGATAAAAATCATGTACTTTGCAAATATAAAAGTAATACATTCAATATTATTTTTAGTACTAAAGGCTAAATTATATTACATGTTGATATGTTATAATGGCATGTAAACTTAAGTGCGGATATTCAGTAGTTTTGAAAATCAGAGGGAAACCAGTGATGATCACAGCGAATTCCTATGTTAAAGCGTATTTTTTAGTTTTTTTTAACTATATTTAAAAATTATTAATGATTTTACGTGTCCGTGTAAGCAAAACATTCGTGCCATCTGAAATCGAAAATGAACACATTTTAAAGGCTTTTCTCTATTGATTTTTTGTTTGTTCACTCTGTTGAACATCAACTAAGCATTGATAATTGCGAAGTCTAATAAACGGTAGAACAGCCAAAAGTACCACTTTTGGGTCCGTATGATTATTGTATACCTTCCAAAAAGAGAAAGAAGCTAGCGCGAAACATAAACAAAGCACATACTTCATAAACTACAGAGATGAATCGAAGTGTTCTCGGGCTGCTTACTGCATAATGTTGCCAAATGGCTACAGACATGTATTATGTCCTAGATTTTTTTCAAATAATTATTTTGATGTAGAAGGCATCTTAAACGAATGATAAATGTTTATTTTATTCATGTTATTTCTTTAAAAGACAAAGAAAAATATTTCACTGTAAAAAATAATTTCAAAACTTGGTAGTTTAAGTGATTTTTTAAAATGTGCTATCCATATGGATTCATTTAAGAGCATGTAATAGACCAGTGCTGCCATGTATGGAGGATAAATGGTGATAATTGCTTTAAATATACCCAATACTTGTTTTTTATACATTGAGTTGCCTTATTACTACATTCTGCTATTCATAAGGAGGTCAAATTGTCCATGTATCCAATTGGCAACACCATGCAGTGTAGGGTTAATGCAAGATTTTGAAAGAAACGTGATTCCACATTAGCAAATATTAACTTAATTAGTATTTTTGACCTCAAGTAAACAAATAATAATAATAGTACAAATAGTAAAAAGTAAGACAGTGAGAAAGATAGAAAATGTGTGTCTAACAAACCAGTTTTTACGAAATGTAGAGACTAACCTCATTAAATCAAACTCCAAGGGACCTTTAAAATCAGATTGTCTTATCTGAAGAACAATACACTACAAACCATTGGATAAGAATCATAAATATAGTTCCTCTTAGTAGTAATTCATCATTGCAGCAATAATTCATCACACACACACAAAAAAGAAGACAAAACTTACACTCAACACACATTATGACACATTGCCTTAAAAGTATTAAAAAAAAACTTTTATGGCATTAATACTGAAAAACAGCCAGAAAATGAGGGATTTTCATTTTAAATGAAAAATATAGTTTTAGACATTAAAAAATGGAGATAAAAATAAGCAATTATATACTTTACTAGCAGAACCCGGCAGACGTTGTTCTGCCTAGATGTATATTTCGTCTCCACATGGTGTTTTGGATGTAAAAATCTATAAAGCGTTGTTGAAAATAGGCATGAAAGATTTTGAAAATTCTAAATCAAGCAAAGTTATCTTCTGATAAAGTTATTCAATAAAAAAGTTCATTTTCCTTTAAAACTATAAAACTATGTTCTGTAGAGTTGGAAAACACAGATGTCCACTTCTTATGAAGTTAATAAAGTCACTTAGAAGGCTAAACTAAGCTTAACAACAATGGCGGACTTGTTAAAATTTTGCAATGTAAAGATGCAAATGATACTTAAACTTGACAGTACTTGAAGAAACTTCTTAAAACAGAAAAGTAACACAACTTTTTGAATAAAAAAAAAGCATGGTGGAATGGTTGTACTTTAGTAATTTGATGGCATAAGCTATCGGGAAATACTCGTCCGTACACACAACCGTTTGAAAATTAAGTAACAACATATCTAATGCGAAGAAATGAGTTCCATAAATTTTGCACTCGTGGCACAATTTAAGCAAGCATGAATATATTATTCGCAAAGCTGAAAACAATTTTAATGAAATATTTGGTACTCAATACCCACCATTCCGTACGTCGTTAATAATTTTTAACATTGCGGTTAATAACAAATATTACAGACATGAAAAAGCAAACACCTTAAAAAATATGGTAGCATTTGAGTACTGTCATGCAATAATATGTTTGTCTGAGAAGGAAACATATTTAATCAGGTATTTATCATACACAAATAATTTTTTCTACTCTCGAAAACAAAAATAGTTGCGTAGCAACGCGCCTTGGAAAATTTCAATTATTGAATGTTCTTGGCGCTATTTAAAAAGTCGCCAATTTGGTAGCTAATTTGGGATACCTTGGATAATTCTGAACCCCTATCCCTTCCATAAATAAACTTACGTATTATCACTTTTGTGAAAGAGAGTCGCCAAATGTTGAGGTATTCTCTATGAAGCTGATTACTTTTTGGCAATCTGAAATCACTTTGAATATTATATTTGGCGCTAAATGTACACCATTCCGTAAGGCGTTAAAATAATTTCCAACATTGCGGTATATCATAGCAAATAGTATGGACATGAAAACGAACTATTGATTGGATGTTTGGCGAGAAAATATAGTAACATACTTTGATTGAAAACAGCAATAGGTATAAAGAACAAAATAGTGTTCGTCTGGAAAATAATGCATGACATCTAAGCCTCTACAAATCTAAAGGAGTTCCGAAATATGAAACTGAATCTCATTTGTTTTTAAAAAAAGATTAATCTGTTAATCAAATACCTTTTTTATCCTTTATACTTGAGATAGTTATTGGGAAAATTTAAAAAAAGATTAATCTGTTAATCAAATACCTTTTTTATCCTTTATACTTGAGATAGTTATTGGGAAAACTTCCATTATTGAGGGCTCTTGGCGCGATTCAAAAGATAGTCAAATTTACGGTAGCAAGCAATTCCAACTATCTGCCAGAGAGTTGAGTTGATACACTAAATACTCGATTGCATTGATGAAAGCCTTCGAAAATGGAGTTTTAAATTGAAATTACAAAGACAGAATCAGGTCTAAAATTGAAATAAAAAAATAACTACCCATCGGATTTTGTTGAAACTGGTCTCTAAACCTTCCCAGTACCAAAAAGAACAAACGGTGAAAATTTCTGCCAAATCTCCCTGGTAGTTTCTGAGATCTTAGGGAACACACACACACACACACACACACCAACATTCATTTTTATATATATAGATAAAAGAAATACAAATGTACACATACATGTGATTACTTTCAAATCAATTTGGCTGAAAATATTTGACATGTTGTGACTCGTTGGTTCGACGGGCGAAAGTGCTATTGAATGCATTTAGTAAAAAAATTTTATTGCGATTTTTTATTTTTAACTTTTATCATTTTGGTTTCTCTAACTCTGTTTTATTTTATTTATTTTTTTGTTTTTTCAAATTGAAATTTCTAACCAAAACCAAGCAAGCGAAGAATGCTTGCCCTTTTACAGCTGGGTAGATCGCCGTCTGCTCCCATTATCTTCGTCTAGAGATCGTGGAAATTTTAAATGGAATGGGAATTTTAGAGCGGGTTGAGAAATTTGTTAAGGCTGATTGTTAGAAGGACGAAACTATGTTTTGCCACTCAAATTGGCTGATTTCCGCCAATTGGCTGAAGAATCACATGTATGTGTACAGCAATACCTCAAAAAAATTCATTGTTCATAACAAAAAAAAAAAACTTACATTTAAGAATAAAAATAATGTATTTACTTTATTAAACTTTGCAAATGCATATTCTTCACCTTCATCTTCAACACGTCTCCAATGGTGAAATACTGCTCCATCCTAAAAAAAAAAATTAATGATATTTCAAATTAATGTTCTCTATTTTTAAAGTTAAAAAAAATTAAAAATTAGATATGATTGCAAAGAAAAAGTAAAGGTCATTGTATAACACTTATTTTTCTGAGACACAAGATTATACAGAATACATTTAAGTATAATTCAAGGGACCCACATTTTGATAAGACCTCCAAAGAAAGTAAAAAAGATACAAGCATATACCAACAACCTGTGTTTATGACATATTAGTAAATTATAACTTATTACCCTCGAATATATTTTCGAAATATTAAAGAAAAGGAGAAAAAAATAAAAAAGAATTATTAAAATATAAGTATTTTTCTGTTGTAATACTAAAACTAAATATATCTTAAAAACAACAATCTTTTTTCCCCCTTTTAAAGGTCAAGGTAGGATTAAATGAGCTTGCTTATCCTTTTGCAATTTATGACATAATCAAAAATTGGGATAAATTTTTTCAGTGAAAGCAGGACAATGGGTCTTTGTCTTAAGCTATTCAAATCTCAGCCTAACCTGGAAAATGAGGGGAAAAATACTGCTTTGGTAGGATTATGGGAACATGGAACAGCTTACTGGAAGAGGCTCATGAGCAAGAGTAAGTAGCTTTAAGAGGGTCACTGATCTTCATTGGGGAATATGAACTGACTAGGACCAGACTGGCTAGTTGTCACTTTTGTATTTGTATTAAGCATTTTTTTTTTTTTTTTGTAAATCAATAAAATAATATTTACCTTCCTGCCAGGATTATTGAATGGCATCCATTTCCATGGACGCACTCGTTTTAGACCCAATTTAGCTTTGTTTTGTTTATAACCTTGTCCATTATCAGTAATGAATACGGGAGGATTATCTCTGAAATAAATTAAATCAGTGAAAATATACAAAAAAGGAATTTTTTAAAACACTAATTCAATCAATGATTCCTTTTGTATGGCAAAATGCAATTTAGAAGCTTCATTGATTTAGTATGATTATGAAAAAAAAAAAAGTTCACTTAATAATCTTGTCTTTTCACCCCTTTTAAAAATAATTTTCAAAAAGATGAACTCTAATTTTAATGAACACCATATCAATTGCAGCAAATTCTATTGTAGCCCGGGAGCTAACTGTTGGAAAACTGCAAATCGTGATAAGAAGATGCCACTTGGTGGGAAAGTTGTTTAGGGCTATACACTGAAATTAAGACCCAGAGGCACTTTCAAAAACCGTTTTAAACCAAGATGGCGGCGCTTTTCAAAATGGCGGATTATGCTACTGCTTTTGCAATTTAACTCACACAAAAGAGGTTTTTATATCAAATTATATGTTTTTCAGGCCAAGGATTTCATTTAGTATGTTGAAAAAAAGCTAAATGTTCATTTTGATGTTTATTTTTTTATTTATTTTTAAGAATTATATTGTTTACGAGAAGACTACATGTAGTATTCAAAATCTTTTAGAAAGTTAGCCAAATCGCGACCAAAGAAAATAAACTGGGAAATCTGGTGCGGTGGTAACCTAACCATGCTCAAATTAGTCTCCGAAGAACTCCACACAGATCTCCCAGCGGTGCTGCTATTGTTAGAAGCATTCCGAGAAGGCCCGTTTAGTCTGTGGAGTTAGCGACAAAAACAGCCGAAATATTTCACTTCCGGATACCAGTGTGAAATTTGGTACAGAGCTTATGCACATATATAAGAACAAAAAACCACTGGGAGACACTTGATCAGGGGTCATGAACTCCCGTGATGGCGTCATCAAGATAGCCGCTTTTACAGGTAAATACGTTCGTTTAATTGCTTAAAACTCCATCATAGATTGAAATACTGCAAAACTCAAATGTATCATTTGAAAGCTCTTTGAAAGAGCTATTTGGAAAGATTTAATGTTTCTTTCTGAGGTCAAGGTCCCACCTGTAATGACGTCATCAAAATGGCAGCTTTTACAGGTAAATACGTTTGTTTAACTCCCCCTAAAACTCCACCATAGATTTAAATATTTCAAAATTCAAATATATCATCTGAAAACGCTTTAAAAGGTCTATTTAGAAAGATTTACTTTTTCTTTTTGAGGTCAAGGGCCCACCTGTGATGACATCATCAAAATGGCCGCTTTTACAGGTAACTGAGCTCATGTAACTGTTTAAAACTCCATCATAGATTTAAATATTGCAAAACTGAAATATATCATCCGAAAGAGCTTTTAAAGAGCTATTTTATAGTGCTTGGTTTTATTTTCTAAGACAAATAGTTGAAAAGTTATAACAATTTTAAATTGAAAATGTATAACAAACGTATTTACCTGTAAAAGCGGCCATTTTGATGACGTCATCACAGGTGGGCCCTTGACCTTAGAAAGAAAAATTAAATCTTTCTAAATAGCTCTTTTAAAGAGCTTTCAGATGATATATTTGAGTTTTGCAATACTTCAAGCTATGATAGAGTTTTAAACAGTTAAACAAACGTATTTACCTGTAAAAGCGGCCGTTTTGATGACGTCATCACAGGTGGGCCCTTGACCTTAGAAAGAAAAATTAAATCTTTCTAAATAGCTCTTTTAAAGAGCTTTCAGATGATACATTTGAAGTTTGCAATATTTGAATCTATGATGGAGTTTTATGGGGAGTTAAACAAACGTATTTACCTATAAAAACGACCATTTTGATGACGTCATCACAGGTAGGGCCTTGACCTTAGAAAGAAAAATTAAAACTTTTTAAATAGCTCTTTTAAAGAGCTTTCAGATGATACATTTGAGTTTTGAAATATTTAATCTATGATGGAGTTTTAGGGGGAGTTAAACAAACGTATTTAACTGTAAAAGCGGCCATTTTGATGACGTCATCACAGGTGGGCCCTTGACCTAAGAAAGAAAAATTAAATCTTTCTAAATAGTTCTTTTAAAGAGCTTTCAGATGATATATTTGAGGTTTGCAATATTTGAATCTATGATGGAGTTTTAGGGGGAGTTAAACAAACGTATTTACCTGCAAAAAACGACCATTTTGATGACGTCATCACAGGTAGGACCTTGAACTTAGAAAGAAAAATTAAATTTTTCTAAATAGCTCTTTTAAAGAGCTTTCATATTATATAACTGAGTTTTGAATTATTTAAATCTATGATGGAGTTTTAGGGGGAGTTAAACAAACGTATTTACCTGCAAAAGCGGCCATTTTGATGACGTCATTAAAGGTGGGACCTTGAACTCAGAAAGAAAAATTAAATCTTTCCAAATAGCTCTTTCAAAGAGCTTTCAAATGATACATTTGAGTTTTGCAATATTTCCATCTATGATGGAGATTTAAGCAATTACAGGGTGCGGCAAAAAAACTCGGACAAAGTTTGTCACGTCCTGACACCAACATGTTTTACCGTATACAGCTAATTATTTTTTTAAAAGATTCTACATGTTTTCCTGCATTGAGGAGTGCAGTGTAGTGTAGATTTTGTATTCATCAATGTTGTTTTGTTTGCAGAATGACAGAAAGATGCGTTGCTATTTTTTTACTGTTTCGAGCTTGTAAACGTCAATTCGTTTGCTCAAAATTCCTCGACAGACTGTTTCCGATGCAATTAGCGGGTACAAAGTGCTTGGTCATGACTTACACCGTCCAGGAAGCAGAAGAAAATGGACCGTGAACGCATTTTCCAACCGTAGGCTCATCAAGAAGCGAGTGCAGTGAAATTTGAGGAACTCCATTCAAAAAAAACGCTCGTGAGATCGAGAAAACAGCCGATCAGTTCGACGAATAGCTAAACATGAACTCAAACTGAAGCCTAACTAGCTTCTAAAAGTGCAACTTCTCACTGAAGAGAAAAAGCGCCCAAGACTTCAAACATGTCGCCAGCTCTAATGTCGGGCCGCAGGTGAGAGATGGAGGCGCATCCTCTTCACAGATGAGAAGCTGTTCCCTGTCGAACAGGCGCATAACCGCCAAAACGACAGAATTTGGTTCACTGAAGCTCCTGGCACATTGGCCATCGTCAAACACTACCAAAATCCACAATCGGGGATGGTCTGGGGAGGAATTTGTCACAGCGGCAAAACTCCTCTTGTTTTTGTGGATTAAGGGGTCAAAATCAACCAAGAAGTGTATTGCCGCAACATTTTTCAGGCCGTCGTACTTCTGTGAGCCCAGCAGCACTTTGGTGATGAGGATTGGATGTTCCAGAAGGACTCAGCGCCGGCTCGCAGGACAAAAACGACTCAGGACTTGTGACGGACCCATTTTTCAGACTTCATCTCCTTTACGGAATGGCCCCCTACTCACCGAATCTGAATCCCATGGATTACAGTGTGTGGTCCATTTTGGAGGCCAGGGCCTGTACTAAGCTCCACAAAAGCTTGGAATCGCTGAAGCAGTCGCTTCTTTAAGAATGAGCCCGATTGTCGCTGGAAGAGCTGCGGCCCATCGCAGAAAATTTCAAGTTACGTTTGGATCTGTGTATCACCGCTGAAGGAAGCCACTTCGAAATCAGCTGAGCATATTGTTGTAAGAAGTCTATGTTAACATCATTAATTGTTGTTTTGCTAAATTTCTTTGATTTTAAAAAAATATCACAAAATCTTTGTCCGGGTTTTTCTGCCGCACCCTGTAAACGAACGTATTTACCTGTAAAAGCGGCCATCTTAATTTCTTCATCACGGGAGTTCATGACCCCTGATCAAGTGTCTCGCGGCGGTTTTTTGTTCTTACATATGTACATAAGCTCTGTACCAAATTTCACACTGGTATCCGGAAGTGAAATATTTCGGCTGTTTTTGTCGCTAACTCCACAGACTAAACGGGCCTTCTCGGAATGCTTCTAACAGTAGCAGCACTGCTGGGAGATCTGTGTGGAGTTCTTAGGAGACTAATTTGAGCATGATTAGGTTGCCACCGCACCAGGTTTCCCAGTTTATTTTCTTCCGTCGCAATTTGGCTAACTTTCTAAAAGATTTTGGATACTACATGTAGTCTTCTCGTAAACAATATAATTCTTAAAAATAAATAAAAAAATAAACATCAAAATGAACATTTAGCTTTTTTTCAACATACTAAATGAAATCCTTGGCCTGAAAAACATATAATTTGATATAAAAACCTTTTTTGTGTGAGTTAAATTGCAAAAGCAGTAGCATAGGCCGCCATCTTGGATTAAAACGGTTTTTGAAAGTGCCTCTGGGTCTTAATTTCATTGTATAGCCATTAGCAACATTCCTACCAAGTAGCATCTTCTTATCACGATTTGCAGTATTCCATTGATTTTTGACAGTTAGCTCCCGGACTATTGTTCAATACTGCAAACTTTATTCTACATTCCTTAAAACATATAGTACAAATTTGAAGAAGCAAAATTTCAAAAATATTTCAGAAATGTAAACGTGTTTGTGGTTAGAAATAGTATAGACAATTTATCCAAGAATCAAGTTGTGTGCTGCACAGTTCTTGAATTCGAAAAAAGCTGAAAAATCTTTAACTTATTTACAATGCCTCAACAGTTTAGCAAAAATGTTCTAATCAGGGCCGTATTTAAGGGGTGCGTTTTTAAGATTCAAACCCCATTTAAAATTACTCCAAAATACTCTTATTATCCTTTTTGTGCTGACAAAATCAGTATTACTTTTGTAACATGCCGCCAACTTGGTTATTCCATCCAGGGAACATACCACTGCAGTCCTTGAATGGAGTAATCGAGTTGGCGGTATATTGCACGTTTCTGCCTTAGCCCTGGCTTACAGTGATGACTTTCTGCATTACTTGATTTAATTTCATTTGAAAAATAAAATAAATACTGAATAATTATACAAACAACAGTGTTTTATTTTCAATATTTATTTTTATTACAGTTATTGGGATTATCTCTTGCAAAACAATACAGCATTTTCCTTCAAGTTTTAATCACCTGACCCTAACAAAATTCTTTAAATGTGAAAGTGCTGAACTGTATATTTAGCCTATTTTATCGTTATCAAAAAATACATGAATTTTAGATATGTATTTCGAATTTACATACATACATCTATTCTTTTAAGTTACAAAAAATACATTGAATATTTAACATGGGTGAAATTATGCTGTGTACACTTTGAATTTTTATTTCTCCATTTAAAAGCTTCTTCATCTTTTACATTTGCTCATGTGGATACCCTTAAAGAAGCACCCTATCATTAAAATAACCCAGTGTAACAAAAAGCGATAGAATATACGAGTAGCATAAAATTTATTGATCATAAAAATTCAAAAGAAATATGTTTGGTAAAACCCTCGTCAGAATAAAAGTCTGGTTACAGCCCTGGGCCCTGGTTTTCATGCATCATATTTCTTGTTTGGATGTTTAGCCATTTAAGCACTCAAAGAAATGGCATAAAAATAAGAAAATTATTTATATAAAAAATATATCTTACTTGTTATCTGAATAAAGAAGAGCATATAACTCTCTATGCATTCCCTCCGGACGCTTAAATGTTGCTTCACTAAGTTTCTTCTTTTTCTGAAACAGGGAAAAGCTTTATAAACTTCTTGCTAATTAGATAATAGCCTATATTCATTTTTTCTTTTTTCCCACTCAAATACATTTTCAATGTACTAAACCATTTTAATGTATTATTTTGATCCCAGATAATAGAATATCTTACCTTGGCTTTAGGTTACCTTGGCTTTAGATAGCAAAAAATGCGTAGATGTTGTTTACATAGATTTTCAAAAAGCTTTCGATAAGGTACCGTACCACATGTAGCACTACTCAGTAAATTAGCTGATACAGGGGTAGGAGGTAAAATTCTAGTTTGGGTTAGGAATTGGCTGACAGGAAGGAAACAAAGAGTCGTTGTTAGGGGTAACTATTCTAAATGGAGTGAGGTTTTAAGTGGGGTTCCCCAAGGATCAGTTTTAGGTCCCCTTTTGTTTATTATTTTTATGAATGACATTCATGAAAATGTTTCTGGAAACATGAATTGTTTTGCCGATGATGTCAAACTTATGGGGGTTGTAGAAAATGACGAACAAATAAATCAGCTGCAACAGGATTTGGATCATATTACTAAATGGGCAGACAAGTGGGGTATGGCAGTTAATGTTGGGAAATGTCAAGTGCTGCATTTCGGTCATGGAAATAAGCATACAAGCTATTATTTACAGGGTTCAGTCATTAGTAGGGCAGATAATGTTATGGATCTAGGTGTCTTAATAATCAGGATTTCAAGTTTAGTCAACAGTGCAGCATAGCTAGTAACAAAGCCAATAGGATGCTTGGGTTTATTAATAGATCTATTTCAAACAAATCTAAGAAGGTTCTTCTGCCTCTATATAGAAGTTTGGTAAGACCTCATTTGGAGTATGCTGTTCAGTTTTGCTCTCCTTATCTGAAGAAAGACATTAATTTATTGGAAAGGGTACAAAGAAGGGCTACAAGGTTAGTAAATGGGTTTTCTAATTTAGACTATGATTCCAGACTTAGAATGCTTAATATGTATAGTCTTGAGCGAAGGAGAGCCAGAGGGGACATAATTCAGTTGTTTAAATTTATTAAAATGAATGATGTTACGGGTTAGATTTTCGCACGGAAAGCAGGACAAGGGGTCATTGTTTTAAGCTGTTTCAATCTCAGGCTAATCTTGAAATTCGAAAAAATTACTATTTTAGCAGGGTAGTGGGAACTTGGAACAGCTTACCGGAAGAGGCGGTAAAGAGCAATGGAGTAGTTGGCTTTAAGAGGGCTATTGATCTTCACTGGGGTCTTTAATTTGACTAGGACCAGCCAAGTTGGGCCCAGAGCCTGCTGCTGGTCACCACATTTGTATTTGTATTTGTATCTATGTAAATTTTTTGTAGCAAAATGACTATTCTATTGAGCGTGCTCAACTGTGGAATAAAACTATTTATTATGATGATTTAAAATGCAAGGTTCGCCGATATATATCATGATATATATCCGATATTTATTCTGAAAATATCACGATATTTTGATATTTTTGATATTTATTTTTTGAAATGCAATATTTTCAATAGAAAAATTGTCTTCATCATATTAATGATGTCATCTTTAGCATGAGTTAGTTGTTTTGAGTATATAGATATGCTGAAACTTGTAGCAAATGCATTAGATAAAATGCAAAGTAATGACACTAAGATTGCTGAATGTGTCGAAATTTCGTATGATCTAAAGCAAAATTTTAAACACTATTTTTTTTTTTTTTTTGTCGTGTGCCAGCCAGGCTGGCAATTTGGGGTGCGCTGCTTCACTTTTCCAACTGTACCGTTATTTGGTGTGAAGTCCGACTTCCACAGTACACGCATGCCATAGGGACCCGTTTATAGGGTAGGCAACCTTTTACACAACACATTCACACACAGAACGGACAAGGAGAGGAGAGAAACAGCACATCCATGCCCAAGCCGGGACTCGAACCCGGGGCCACACCATCCATGGCAGACTACTCTGACCACTAGACAAGGTGGCCGGCTTTAAACACTATGCAGTTATGTTAAGAAATGTTTATTGACATGAGAAGATATGGAAAATTTGACACCTGCACATTTTGCTGCAAATATTTTGGATCACAGATTTCGTGGTAGAAACTTAACTGAGGCACAAAAGCAAAGTGCTTTTAATTTTATTCGTTCTACAGATAAAGAAGTGTTACTATTGGTAATGAGCTTTTTGGCACAAAAAGCACCTTTTCCAAGTTTTATGTTTGAAGAAGATTTCATGAAAGTCGAACCTTTAGTGTGGTGGGAAAACATTCCATTAGAATCAAAAAGGAAAGAAAAAGTTGACAATTTGGTTCAACAGCTGTTAACTGCATCACCAACTACAGCTGGATTAGAGAGAATATTCTCTAGTTTTGGTTTCATACAGTCAAAACAGAAATAGATTAGGGACTGAAAAAGCAGATAAGCTTACATTTATTTTTAAATGTTACAATACACAAAAATGCAACATATAGTTTTTGTTTTAGTAACAAAATTTACTATGTAAAACTAAACAAAAGATTTAAATTTTATATTTGTTTTTTATTTTGTTCAGTTACAGTTTTGTTTTATGTCTTTGCAATGTGATAAAACAATAAATAAGTTGTTTAGTTCTAATGTTTTAAAATAAAGTCAATATTATAGTTTGATGTATTAATTAATAAAAAAAGTTATGGTATAAATGAAAAAATACATATATTACATATTGTAATAATCAATTACACTAATATAATGTACGGTTATCAATAAGTTTTCATGTTTTGGTTTTGATATTACATGATAGTTGATATTTATGTATATGATACTGTAATTATTTTTATATGAACATAATAGTCAATATCCAGTGTAGTAGCCAATATCACCATTAGGTTATATAATTTTTAAAACATTAAACTATTACATTTCAGCAAAAATGGCTGCATAACATTTCATTGTATGTAAATTTTAATGTATATTTATGTAGAGAAATATTGAAAGAAACATTAATTTTTAGTCTGTACTGCAATGATACTTATTTAAGGATATCAATAACATTGATTTGAGGATGTAGTTACTATTTAAAGAATTAAGCTTGCGCGAATTGAAAATATCGGATATATATCAAAATATCGGATATTTTCGAAAATATCACGATATTTACGAACTCTGTTAAAATGTAAGTAAGAACTATAATGTAATTGTCATTCATCAAGAATATGACTTTTATAGCAGAAAATATAATAAATAAACAAGAAGGGGCTTGAAACATTCTAAAAAGTCCATGTTATTCTCCAATATAATCAACTATTTTCTAATAGAGACTATTGAAACAGAATACCTACCTTTCTGTCATGTCCTATTATGCTATCTTTGTTAATGTCAGGAGTTAGTGGACGCTCTATATCCAATATATCTAATACGTCACTCATCTGCAGTAAAATTTGTAGCATTACAGAACATAAATACAGTAAACTTTCAACAAATACAAGAAACCAAATAATATGAAGAACTTAATCCAAAGGAATTTGAAATAAATTTGAAAGGCTATGAAACATTGTATTCAAAACCTGCAAATGAAGAATGAGAACGACTATATATCTTATCGTCATTTTATCACATTTTAACTGTCAGCTTTTTAATATTTTAAAGCAAATTAAAGTAAAAACGGGTAGAAATGCAACGGGTACAACATAGTCTGTGTAATAAGGAATTAAATAGTGTAAACACTTCTCACTTTGAATTATAAACCAAAGTCGAAATTTTGAAAAGGCAACTTTTTTTGAACAGTTCACTGAATACCAGTAGTTATATTTAGAATGAAAATAATCGGATAAGTCGCATTTGTTTATAAACAAGCACTACAGCCGGAATCTTCTAAAAGGCATACGAGATTCTGGCTTCATTTAATTAAAACGTTAAATTTTCACCCAAAACAAAACAAAGCTGAAAAAAACCTAGTTTAAGGTCCGGGTTTGGCGATTTTGCTTAAAGTCGCCAAACAATCCAATCATCCAATGATAATTCTATGGTTGCCATTTTGCTTAAAGTCGCCAAACAATCCAATCAACCAATGCTAATTCTGTGGTTGCCAGATTTATTCATTTATCGCCGGACCGTAAACTAGGATTCTACCACGATCAATTCTAAGTTTTGTTTTGAAAAGGAGAGGAGAAGGAAAACATATGCTTTGCATCAGCACATCTTGAGCTTAGTAATCTTACGTAATGTAATATAATATGGCGGTAAATTATGAAAAAAAATCTCTCGCATATAAACAAGCGGACTTTTTGTGGATTAAGCATACTAGTTTTAAATTTTTAATAGAAAATAAATGCTGAAAGTAAGTGAAGGAGTTTTCAGTCTTATATTTTTCTTTAAATTCTTGATTATTGTGAAGTTTCAAAGTAAAATATACACTGTTTTGTCCAAGAACCTTCTTTTTGAAATTTTGTCGCTTACATATTAGTAAGCTTTATTGATGCAATTGCGAAAAATTAAAGTGACCATTTATTTATTTATTTTTCCTAAAAACTCTCAATTCAGTACAAAATTCAACATTACTTTAGAAACTTCGATTTGCAACTGCTTTTTAGATAGCCCAGGGATTAGAACCATGCCCAGGTTCATGAATTAATTTATTTCTGTTATTCATGAAAATGTTTAAACATTTGTACCCAGTGGCTTTTGGCTGAAGCATCCAGTCCTCCATTCTGAAAAGGAACCTTTCATTATGTACAGAGATAAGGAGACGGGGAACGTGAAAACAGCACTCTCGTTCAAAACGGGACTTATGGCACTTTAGGTTTAGTGTTTAATTTTGCCATTTCTGTAGCTGAATATCTATAGAAGCATTCTTCGGATTGTGTGAATTAATTATAAGTAATTAAAAGCTCTTTTATTTCTCTTTTTAGAGAAATATTTTCATTAAAAGTTCTCTGAAGTATCTTTCCCCTTCTATATTTCAGAATGTCATATAATTCCACATTTTCTCCTCACCCTGAGGCTTTCTTTGATTCAAATTCTTCTGCACTTTTAAAAACAAGGTAAGTAGTACATTAAAGCACTTACAACACAAGGTAAGGGTACATTTTAGCACATGTGGGGTAGTGCTTTTATTATGTTGTATTGTGTAGCTATATGCATTGCAATGATGTATTTTTTTCACTTTATTATTGTTCTCAAAATTTTTCTCAACGCATAATGAGAGATCTGTGTGTGTATTGTTTGTTGTGCGTAACTAGACTTGAAAATTCAAATTTTTAATTAATTTCCAGTGGACACTTTTTTCTTGTATTATTCAACTTCGCAGAGATGGCCTATGACTCCTCCTTTTTTCAGGATTGTCCATTTTTAGGAAGGGGTGATACGCAGATGGAAATTGAGGAATGGGATTCACAATTGCGGCATTGGTTATAAAGCTTGAATATGTCACCTTGCTTACCTTTAATTGGTCTCCCAATTTGAGAAATTAGCCAAAGAGGAAACTATTTTAATTTTTGCACAATCGAGAAAGATTTCTCACTGGATGCAAGAAAGTAGGTGGGTCTTGGTTTTATATTTTTCCGCAGCCATTGGCCATTGACTGCAGCGCCTCCAACTGTTCATTTAAATTTAAAAACAAAATGGTAACATAAGGGTTGCAATAAAGAAAGCAAAGACTTGTTTTCACTTCCTCGCCAAATACAGGTGTGGCTCGAAGAATTATTTAATATTGCATAAAACTTATCACTTCGCCAAAATGTCGATAAACTTGCAAATATGGCACACTGGAGTTTCTTCCTTCTCTACCTATTTTAAGGAATAGACTCGTTTTCTCATTTGATTGACACTGGCCATCTCGTCGCGGTTGAATAATAATACTGCTAAATATTACATTAGAAGACAATGTCAAGAATCTTCTTTTTTTTCTTATCTTGATGTGCTGTGCTAAAGCAATGGCAAAGTAAAGTTATGGCTAATAAGTCCCAATAGTGTAAGCATGGGAGACAGCGTCTCCCCTCACTTTTTTTTACTTTAACGCAGCTAATGTTCACAAAAAGCTTTTTAAAAGCTCATCAAAAAGAAAAGTTACACTTTGAGAGCAAACTAAATTGTATTTGCTCAGCAGTTTTATGTAAATAGTAGGAAAAATGTTTTGTTCAAATTCAAATATTCTGGCCTAAGTTGTAGGGTAGGGGTAAGTACGGGTTTTTTCTCCAAACTTTTGAAAATGCCTTTTTTTGTAATTCTTTAAATGGGGTTAATTTTAATATTTTAAGGAAATTGCGTGTATTTTTATTTCTGAAAAATTCCCAAAACAACATTCCCACTTATCTATTTGAAATATGACATTAAATTACTGGCAGGAAAGGACAAGGAAACTATTCTAGATTATCCTAAAGCTTTATAGAGAACTTTATCACACATTCAAGATAAACTATCTCACTTGTTGCAGGTTTTTCTATTATTTTTTTTTTTTTTAGTTATAAAGTGTTGGTTCAAAATTTTGAAAATGAAAAAAATATATTTTTTTTTTAAATTTATTTTTCAATGATTAAACTTGCAACTAAATTAAAAAAAATATTCTGACCCTGTGTGAGAATTAAAATTACATTTACATGTTTTGCAATCAAAAATCTTTTTCCAGTTATTCATTGTATAAAAAAGGAACTATGACAAAATTTTTTGCCATTTCACTTATTGTTAATTTATCATACATCAACATTTTACTTTTTTTTTTAATTTGTACTATGAAAATGTTTGTTTTAATTTTTCCAGTTAAAATTATTTTATTTTAATTAGACAAAAGAATGTTGGTAGCATAAAATAAAACTAAATCATAGTAATCATTCTTAAATGATCTTTTTTCTAGCAATCTTTGGAGACGACTTCAAAAAACTTACCTACAACATAAGTCAAAACCATTGCCACCAGTATATAAATCAAGGTAATTAATTACTTTTTAGTGAAAAAATATTATTTTAAAAAATGAAGTGGTACAGCACTTGCCTCTTTCAAATGTAAAAGTATCAAAATATATACCACTGTATAATGCTACAAATCACCACTCCATAGCCGGAGCTAAAGGAGAGTTGAAAGCTATGCCGAACAGCTAAATTACGGAACCCAGCCTATATAGTTTTTTAATTTGGGCTAGTCAATTGGACTACATTATGCTTTGGGCTCATCAGTCTAGAATAGCCATCCCCAAGCTGCAGGGCTCTGATAGAAATACTGAGTGTATCTTCGCACTGTTACCTAAAACTATTTTATCAAGCCAGCAAGAGGTCTGCAAACCTAATATGACTCTTCCTGTAAAAATTGAAGATAAAATCTTGGATATAAAGCTACAAGTTATGACTCCAAAACCTCAATTACCCTTTAAAAATGCTGTCTCTGAACTGAGCTAATCGGCATTGCTTTCCATTCTGCCTTCACTCTCACTGCAGAGCTGTTATACATAATTATTTATATGTATGCATGATTTTTTCCCTATAGACTTAAAGGTCCATCAACATCTTGGAAAGTTTTTAAGCGTTTAAAAGAAGCATGCTTATTTGCTGATTCCAAAACTAAGGTATTTTTTGCTTCTTTATTTTATTTTGCTTTCAATTGTATTTTTACTTATGTTTGCTATGTTTGAAGTTGATATGTCTCTAAATTTTGATGAAATTAAGAGTTGATTATTGTAATTATTATTGTGGTGTTCCAGTTTAGTGTTGTATCATTAGCAAAATTTAAATAAATCTCCTGAGTTTCATGCATTAGCTACCAGCATCCCAAAAAGCCAGGGTTGAAAGTAGGGTATGGGGTGTGTGGAGCGACACTCCTATACTAATTTCTCTCTCTCTCTATTTTTTTGGAAGATTGGACTGCATTATTGGATTTTAATACCGATTCAATGACCTACGAAAATGTAGAGTATGGCCTTTTAAAATCGAGACGGGCCTATCAAAGGGAGGGGTTAGTCCATCCAGCCTGTGCGAGCAGGTCTAGTTTTATCCTGAAATTAAAGTATTTCATGCATAAAGTTCATTTGAAGATATTTCAATTACTTAATTTGGAGCATTTTTACTTAATATGAGCTTTTTCTTAAAGGATTGTATGATATTTTCATTTGAAGAAAGAATCCCAACAAGCACTGGACAGAGACTGTTTCTTGTTACTCATCCACAGCAAATGTGGTTAAATCATAGGTAAGCATATATATCTACACACTCATTGATGTACCAAATATTCTGTTGGCGTTTGGTTATACTTCCCATTCAGCAGGAAGACTGTAGATTGGGTTCTGCCTAATACTTTAAGATTCAGCAGCCAAAGAGTAAAAAATTATTAGTATTCAATATTTGGTAAACAAACAAACGTTTTTAATGCAATGAATGGAAATTATAGCAGTTTTTGTTAAATCATTATTAACAGTAAATTAAATCAAATTGTTACTTATTAATATTGTCACATTCAAAGTAATTTTAATGTAAGAGAAAACACTTAATTGCAAAGCATAAATTCTGTTGCTTTTCAATTTTTCTTAACTTTCATGACATACATATTATTCTTATTAATATTATTCAGTAAGATTAACTCTATTTTGTTTAGACAATGCTTTAAATGAATTTTTATTTTAAAAGCAAGTTTTATTTTCATTGTATAGTATACAAAAAATTATTGTATTTAACAGCTAAAATTTTATAATAATAGGTTGAGGCCATTAGAAGAAAGATGCACATATGAAGTTATACGAGAAGGTAATACATGAGTAAATGTTTGTTTCTTTCAAAATCACTGTTTTTCAAAATATTTTAATTTTATCGAGTTGATAATGTAAAGTAACATTCAATTTACAGAAATTTCACAGTAAGTTTTGTGGATGAAAACTTTTTTGGAATTCGAATAATAGCTTATAGAAAAAAAAAGAACCTTCATTTCGAGGGGAGGGCAAAGGGTGTATACACAATGTACATTTACCAAAACACGCCAAAAACCACACCTACTTACATGTAAATACATTGATTTCCCAAAGTCGGGGGGGAGGACAATTGACCCCCCTGAACCCTGAAATAACGGGCCTGAACAAACACTATCTGATTGTTTAATACAGATTGCAATAAATATCTCACAGTTAAATTATCTCTGATGTTTGTTTTAACAATTTTTTGATACTGAAAAATAATAGCTCTAGCTATCGTGCATGATCTTTTCAGAAACTTTTTTAAATGTTTTATTTTTTAAAGAATAAAATAATGGATTCATTTAAGAATTAATTTTAAAACTTGCAGTGAGAAAAAACATATGTCTGTACATCCATAAGCTCACAATTTTTTTGCATTGAAAAAGGGGTTCCTTGTAACGCCGAAACACGTGTCTGCAGTATCCCTGCTTATTTGTGCCTTCTTTACGTTGTAATTTTCTTTGCATATTACTATGTTCTGTAACTCAAACCAAAATTTAACCAAAAATATATATAGAAATATTTTATTTGTAAAGTATTAAGCCAAAAGTGGCCATTCAGCGTGTTAACTTTACAGTGACTGCATTTTCAATTTTATTTTTCAAGTGATAGAAGGACTACCTTATGCTTTTTAAAGAACTTGATTGTAAATAAAACAATTATGAGCAGATATGTTAAGTTGTTTTTCTACGTTGTGTTTTTGAAATTTTTACAATTTCAAAATTTTTCCTGTAGCATTTTTTCTTTACAGGCTTTCCCTGCAAACTTTATTTTGACTTGGAATTCAATACTTCTTGTAATCCTGGAAAAAATGGAGATGAAATGACTAGAATATTTTCTGAAGTTGGTGTTTTATCTTTTTAGCTAGCTTGATTTTAATATTTATTCCGGTTAACATTTTTGACTGCTGAAATCAGATAATATAATTAATTGTCATGTAAAAGTGAGTATTGAACAGATTATATTGTCCTAAAAGGATCACTCTTAAATGAATTCAGAGAGGATGAATGTGTGAAATGTTAATCCAGGTAACACTATGGAGGTTTTTAGAACTTTTTACAAAAGTTATATTTTTTCCAAACCAAAAGAATTAAAGCATAAACTAGCAACAAGAAAAATGGTGCCTCCTGTGACAAATCTTCAGGGCTTAGCTATATACCTTTCTCAATGAATGCAAAACACCAACCCAACTTGTGTTGTAATGTTCATGTGAATAGAAGAAAGCAAAATAAATAATTTTTTAGGGCTTTTCTATTGTTCTATTATTGAAATTTTTTCTCATAAAAAATCTCTATCAATTTAGCTGATTTAAACAAGCCAATTGCTCTGCATTTTGTGGCATTTCAAACTAATTCCGAAGGAACAAAAAAATCCCATTATATAAGTCTGTTATTAATCGCTTATTGGAACCCAAGATCTGTTTAATCGAATCAAAGAACAAGAAAACAAATTAAAAAAAAAAATATCCCCTGTTTAGAACAAATCTACAGTGCATCAGTGAACTTAAATATTTGTGCATTAAAAATTAGATATAGTTCCTCTAAGTTATAATTAAAACCAGCGATAGTCTCAAGCGAAATGTTTAAAAAAACTCCCATCAAATGACTGCACTATTAAGCAAAAAGCATAGTTCATTCCCATTTTAAAGACTATTTCTCTACTTACTTCCTTTCATAATTTTTCCTCTCATATTTTTACTTACTTCTGAAACATTATCAGATGTATATTTGGTTAAGGTTATAAAAATCATATTTTTTAATGAATCAATTTCGTAAAAAGCATTATTTCATGTTTGTATGTTAACCACACATGTTTCCATACAATAACCGTAATAGCGGTTTAATGTTTTATGTGTTCACCATGTTTAATCTTACAACGTAGGTCGTATTCACATAATCGGACCAGCTGGTTATTTGGACCGAAATTGTTTCATCCCAAGATGGTTTGATTAACCTGAATATCTCTGTATTTAGTGTTTTTGATGCATATCCCAATATAAATACAAGTTTGGATAAGTGGTTATAGTTTTTTAAAGCATATTTATATATCATTGAATTGCTTCACACAATTTCAAAATGCTCTTTATATGGTTTCTCTAATGTTAGTAACTCTGCAATGATTTTTTTTTTTTTTTTTGTTATTCAAATGGCTTAAATCACGATTTCATACAAACTGATTAAACCAAAGAATCCTGCTTAGCCAGAGTATTTGTGTGATCTCACATAGCAGCATGTAATCTTGTTTGTTTTCACTTAAGACATTCAAGTTCCTTTCTTTTTATTTTACTTTTCAGTGTGTTATTGCTCTAATGTTAGAAAAATATAGTCTGAAATTTCAACCTATTGACTTTTTGTGGCTGGATTCAAGGTAACTTTTTATTTTAATCTTCTTTTTCTTTTGTTCATTTTAATTTTAACTGTTATTGCATCTTTTATAGATCGATAGCGATCATATTTTTTTATATTTTCCAGTTCAGGTGACAAATTTAGCTGCCATCTGGTGTTACAAATGCAGAATATGGCCTTTCAAAATAACATTGAAGCTGGTGAATAAACATTTTTTAAACTTTATGTGAATTTACTAATTGACTTATTTATGTTATTGCATTATTAAACCCTTCAAAAAATGTCCTTATAAATCATATATTGTGTCAATTTATTTAAAAGGTATTTAATTTATTACTGTAGTTATGTGGGATACCGAGGACCACTCTTTGGGAAACACTACACTATAGCATTGAAAATGGTTGCTTTTTTTTTTTTTTTTGAAAAAGTACCTTTCCTATGTTTGTATTCTTTACTGACTAATTATTTTTTCCTTAATTTCAGGAAAATTTGTAAATTTGCTTACTCATAACATTCTTAAGAGGATTGAGTTCAATGCTGGATCTGAAAATTTCTGGCCATCTGCAAAAGATTTACAAACTTTGATTATAAATACAAAATGTGATAAAAAGACATTATTTTGTGATGAAGGTATTTGTTTTTGATTTCATTGAAATTCATTGTTTTTGTTGATGAACATGTTTTGCTCCCATATTGTAGCATAACCAAAAGTAGACCTATTTTTTCAGTGAATATATGTTATTGACTTAACTGTAAGATAGTAGTTTTAACAGATCTTGATTAAGGGTAAAATATCTTTGGGTATTTTTATGGATATTACATGAAATGTTACTCTATGTAGGGGAGAGTGGTAATGAATGGGCCACTTTTTGGTTTTGAATTTTTGTAATTTTTTCTAACACTTTGTTTTAACTCTAAATTGGCGTTTTAGTTACTTTACTTATCTGGCTATCTAAAAGAGTCATAAAAGTTGGATTAGCACCTGTCTATAATGAATTATAATAGAAAATAAAAATTTTGAAATTTGGCCCATTCAACCCCACCTATGGGGTTGAATGGGCCATTGAAGGTAATGAACTGGGCCACTAAATGAATTCAATGAAAACATGTGGATTTAATATTTTATTTGCTGAATATGACAAAATAAATGTGGCACTTGACATGATGATACAAAATCATACTGATTTAAAATGATATAAACATCAAAACTGATGCAATTAAAATAAAACTGATGCATACCAATTGTAGCAGAAAAATGACTAAATAATGAGATTGTGAGAAATAAATAACATCATATATATATATATATATATATATATACAGATAATACACACTATGATTTAACAAAATTTATATATTTCAAAAATAATATTAAAAATCACTTTCAAAAACTTCATCTTCATTTTCAAACTTGTCAAAATTCAATTTTTTTTTTTAATTTACTAGACATCAGGAATAAGAAATATCTAACTTAAGTTATCAAGAAAGAAAATGAAATTGTATTGTGAGGAATATAATATGAGGGAGAGAGGGGGGCTTTTTCAAGCCACGCACTGCGACCAGAGGTCTATTGTACTATAGGAATATAATATTAGATCTGCAAATTATATTTAGAAGTTACTACAAACCTATTTTGACGACAGTAATCTTTATCTATGACAGTCAGTTGTGTTTCATATTAATGCGAAAATCCAAAGAAAAGGAAGAAAAACAATATTTAGGTGGCCCATTCATTACCATGACATAGTGACCCATTCAGCCCCACCTATACTTTTGGAATACATTTAGGTTTTTTGAGTACATTGAATTTAGATAACATCAAAATACATCTTAAGATTAGTTTATAGATATGGAAAGACTAGCTTATACATATGTATGCAGTGAAATACTTGGTACATTTTAGCTAGGAAATGTTTTACTAAAAAGGGAAAAACTTACTTTTCAGTCAGATTCTTGACCATGCCACTCTAGTTTGAAAATGGCTCAGCGCAAACGAATGAAAATTGGATGAGTTTAGTACAACAAATAGCTACATCTATTGGTGGCATCAAAAAAAAAATCATACAAATACTTTTTCATATTTTGTTAGTGGCCCATTCATCACCATGGCCCATTCATTACCACTCTCCCCTATAGTATTTTAGTAAGTTGCACTTAAATTCCAAAATACGCAAAATTACAACTATATTGTTTTATTTTTTAATGACAATTTTAATAGGATATGTATAATGTATTTATTTTTCTCCTGATAGCAAGTTTAGAATGCAGTAGTAGTACAGGACGTCTCATTAAAACAACCCCAACTTTGCACTGTCAGATACCTTGCGTTTAGAACGTAAAAAAAATTTCAAGAAATTCGCTCATACAGTCCATGGTTTTTAAGATAAATGCAAAAAAAAGAAAGTACAGCTTAACTTGTTTTTGAAAAAAAATGAAAACATGAACCTTAATGTTTGCATTTGATTTTTAAAATATTTACTGTGCAATCTGCATGCTCTGAAATCACTGATTTTTTTTTTCTTGTGGCCAAATATGACATCATAGTTTGGCATTGTTTTCAAAAAAAAAAAAAAAAAAAGAGCATTGAGTTCTTTGAGCATTTCAATCAATTCCAAGGAAGGAATAAAACACTGCAAGATTTCGGTGGTCTTGATAGAACCACCAAGTAAAAAATGCATTTGGAATCCCAAGTTTAGACTGTAAATGAAAAAAAAAAAGGATTTTTATATATAATTCTTTAAATATTGGAAAGATAAATTTCCTATGTTATGTCTTTAAATCTTAGTCTTCATCTGTAAAATTTGTAAACATAATTTTTTAGTTAAACGTCCTTGTATGTGTAATATATTTCCCCATTCATGAACCTGCTTTTACTGTATGATATAGATATTGATTTATTTATTTGACTTTTTTCCCCTGTTGTAGGTGTATATACTAAAAATAGAAATTTTCGCTTGTATTTTTCAACAAAATTCAAGAAAAATGTGCCCTTAGTTCTGTCGAAATATAATCAATATGCTCCTGAAGAAAATGACACAAGCTGCATGGAAGAAAATTTGTTTTATGATTCTTTGATAACTTACTTCAGGTATACATTCTTACTATTTTTTTAGGAGGTTGCTAACATTTTTTTTTTCTAATGGACTCTTTTGGCATTTCATTTTATTAACACTGCTTGTACTAACTGCTATTTAGTACCTTACTCTTGTACTGATTTATTATTTTCTGACAACAACAATACATTCAACATTATTCCTAGGAAGTTTCAATTTTAGAGTTAGTGTTTACACTGCCAATTTTATGCATAAATTAGCATACTAAGCAAACACTATTTTCAATTTTCAAAAAATTTAACAAAGCCATGTCTTGCATACAAATTGAAGTCAGCTATTTATGACATGTATTTTTTACTTTTTAACAATAGTGTACTGCAGTTTTTCTTTTTCCTTAAAAGGGAAAATTTATTTTTAATGTGTACAATCTTTGTTACTTTCCTGTTTTCACAGAATTTACCTGGAATACAACTATTTCATTATTTGTATTGTGTTTTTGTTGATAGAAAAGTAGTAAAGTTGGCAATTTGTAAAATTATTCCCCCTTTTTTTACTGTTAATTAATCTCTGTAATTGTCATCCAAATCTCAATTGCTCACTTACAGTGAAGACATTACATGTAAAGTTCCTTTCAAATTCAATTACAGGCGAACCTTGTTAATTCAAACGCCCTTAAAATGATTTATTGCTAAAGCAAATCACATTTCCGATCCTCAGCTTGTTCTTTGTTGTGTACTGTTGTTCGAATAA
Organism: Uloborus plumipes; assembly: GCA_038373865.1. NCBI lineage: Eukaryota > Metazoa > Arthropoda > Arachnida > Araneae > Uloboridae > Uloborus > Uloborus plumipes. The sequence continues at coordinate 50,604 of JAXGGA010004563.1, forward strand.
GACAAACTGATTTTAAAGGTCCCTTGGAGTTGGTTTTAACAAGGTTCAACTGTATAAGTAAAAATTACCCCCCCCCCCAAAAAAAAAATGATATGAAAAATTGAAAAAAAAAAAAAAAAAACATAAAATACCCATGTAAAAGTTTTTGACTAAATATGGTCTACTGTAAGTGTGCTAAAATCCATTCAAAGGATCATTCTCTACTTATTAAAATCATTTGGAAGCTGGAACAAAAATACAACTCTTTCAAAACAAATAAATACTACTAGTCTAAGGTCCAACTTAGGTTCACCTACGCTCATTGAGTTTCCTGGTATGTTATACATAAAAATGTAGATAAAAATATTTCAAACACAATGGCATATGGCTAGCTAAACAAAACATCCAATCATAGGGTTAATAATATAAGAATTTTGTTCCATAAATATGTTTTTGAAGTATTTGTTTTAAATGCAATATTAAGTTGCAAGAAACTTAGTGATGTTCAGTTTATTTTTAGAAAAGAAAGAAATTTCGACAAGCTATTATTTTGTGACCTAGATAATATTGTTGAAAGTCAATGCAAGCCTATTCACCGAAAGCAGAATATTAGTCGTTCAGGTAAGCTTCATGTGTGAGAGTTTTCCTTCCATAATTTTAAAAACTTGCATCATAATTACATAATCTGTGTTTTCAATTTTTCTTTGTAACACATTTGCTGCATAAATTACATTAATTTGGCTTAATAAAAATCAAGAATAAGTGTTTGCTTATTGTTCTGTATCTGTAGTATTTTCCTACTGCAGAAAAATGAGACACAACAAGGTTCTTGTAAAGCTATCAATGGAATTAGAAGAAAAGTTAGATTCAATTATTTTTCTTTATAGTATTATTAATTGAATAATTAGAATATTATTGCAGGTCAGCAATTAATGTAAATTTTACTTCATTTTGGTGTTGAATTTTATTTGGGTTAAACCTTTCCTGTAATCCGATTTTAAAGGGTGCCAAGTACCCAAAATCTATTGTCATACTAAGATAGTGCTTCTGGCTATCTATATGATATCTTCTTATTTATAAGGTGCATTTGACTAGGGCCAGCCCAGTTTGGCCCAGAGCCTGTTGCTGGTCGTCGTATTTGTATTTGTAAAATTGCTTTTAAATAGATTGGCTCTTTTAGTGTTGCTATGTGAATCTAGGATAATACTATTCTATATTTAATACCTGCTGCTTTAATTTTTTTTTTTACCTTTTTTTTTTTAAATTTATTTATTCATTTATTTTAGTACTTGTGTTATTTTTTTGACTGATTTGTAATTTTTCCTCCAGGCATCACTGGGAATGCTTCTTCTCTGTGTCCAGAATTAGACTCATTTATTTTTACCTTAATAAAAGATGATAATGTAGTTGGATTTGTTAGAAAGTGGACTTTCCTTTCAAAAGAACAAATTATAATCTATGATATAGGAAATTACCGCTTCTGTAGAAATATTGGACGTCATCACAAAAGCAATAATATAATGTAAGAAAAATTATTTTATCATTTTCAGTTAGATGTTTTAAAAATCAGTTATTTTGTTCCATGTTCTTGAAGCGAAAAAAATGTCAAATACGATAGCAGGATATCTGCTAAAAGTTTGCCAGGAGGGAGATTTCTGCTCACAGAAGCTTCTCAGAACCCAAATGGTTAATTACCTGACATCACTTGCTTAATAAATCTAACTTTGCTCCAGTGTGCACTGTAATATGGTGTATGCTCCATTGTGTGTCCAAATACTTTTAGCACATTTTGTGCCAACAGTGGCTAAATGTTTTTATTGTTCAACGTGGTGCGAACATTTTTGAAATTCGTCAACATCTACTTCTGTATTTTTTTTTTTTTAAGTCTCTTGGTTATAAAGACATGCAATTGCCATATTTTTGCCTTGACTACCTGTGAACTTCCGTCTTAGTTGTTGATTTAGTTGAAAAAAGGAAAAACTAAGTTTTATTCAAGTAGTTTTGACTTTTTTTTTTGAAAAAGTTAAGAATGCTTTATTCTTACATCATTATTTTATATTTTATTTTTTTAGATTTTGCCTGTTTATTGTGATCAAATTACCTTGTTTAATTTTTGTTCAATTTTAGGATTATAGTGGACATAAAATCAAAAACATATTACCAGAAATGTCATGACCCTGTCTGTAAAAGTGAAGGATACAGATCACAAGGTTAGCCAATGAACTTTTACTAATTCTCAGCTTTTATATTGTTAGAAGATATGAAATAGATCTTTGATTCATCTCTCTGCAATCTACAACCTTTTTATCATTTACTAAGAAAACACATTAATTTGGCTAAACTGTTTTGTATTTTATTTTTCAAATATGGTATATTTGCTGTTTAAAAAACCTTTATTAATCTTCATTAGTGTTGTCCTTATTGCTAAGCACTAACAAATATTTAATTTGTTTTCATTTAAAAGCAAAAAAATAAAGAAAAGAAAGAAAGTTTAAAAGCATAGTTAAAAAATGAAAGTAGGAATAGTCAAAAAATGGAAATATCAAAAATTAATCAATTTAAATTCTAAAAAAAAGCACATGGATGCGGAGTGTCGAGGGATGCACCTGCATATGTAGTACAAAATATATGTACCGAGGGGTTTTTTTAATTACTGTATGTTTTATAATTTCAAATTTATTTATTTATAATGTGTTATTTATTTCTTTAAAATGTACTTTTCATTATTTAATTTTTACTATTTAGTAAGCCCTTTTATAACTTATTAAATTTTATTTTCGAAAGCCATGTGGCTGGAATTGCATCACCTTAATAGTGTTCAATGTCATGAGATAAACAATTTTCTTGATGCACATTGTAGATAGTCCTTTCTTAGTTAATTAAATTTTACTTTTAAATACCAAGGTGAAAGTGCACCCTCAAAACATACTCCCATAAAAGTAAGATTTCAATTTTTTGAAATGTATTTTTATTGTTCGTCCAATTTTAATTTTTTCACAAATTGAATTTTATTTTTAAAAAACTGAGAAAGAAATTGATTGCCCTTATAGACACTGGTGTGCAGAACTATTAGATTATGAATGTATTCTGTCATGCATTTTTTGTTTGAAATGAATTTAATTTATTCATTTCATATCAATAACATTTTTTTTAATACTATATATCAAATTAATATTTATTTTTATTATTATTATTTTGCAACATCCTGCTGGGTCCCGCGAAAAACACTTGAAAGCCTTTGAAAATGTTCCAAAAAGTGACACATTAAATCTTAATACATGGAATAAAACATACAGCTTACAAAGATTTTATAATAATAACCATCGAAACTTGTGATAAAATATGAATAAAAATAAATGCTTCAGTTTCTATTCCTCTATTCTTTTGAAGTTATTGAGTCTTTGTGTCATGCCCCGAGTTCTCTCAAGTGATATCAGTAATGAAACTTTTTGCAAAAATAAATTGACTGAAGAAAAACTATGCGAACATTGAAATTACAAAAGAAGTTCACCATACTCTTTCAGGCAGGGATTTATTAATGTAACACTTCAGTGTCAAAATTATCATTCACTATTTCGTAGTTCATTTTCCGTCAAATTTATAATCTAGGAAGTCACTGTGTGGTATTTGTGTTTTCCCACCCCATTAATGATTCTAATGTATCAAAAATAGTATCTAAGTAACTGAATAAAAGAACTTTTCAAAAGTCAAATTCAAAAGAATATGTGTAAAAATTATATCATGTTTGATTGTGTTTTGATTGCAATATTTTTTCTCAGTATGTTTCATATTCTTAAAATTAATAAAATGCAAGTTCAGTACACCTTAAAATTGCACAAAAATTGATTGCTTTTAAATTATTGTTGCATTTATTAATTTAAATGATTGAATTTTTTAGAGTATAATTTAACTGTATGTAACCTGCTTTTGTATCAGTTTAGTGTTTTTTTCTTTAGTAAAACAATTCAACTGTTGTGTTTTACAGGTTTCCTTCTTCCTGAAAATTTATCTATTTTTGAAGTTCCTGAAGATTTCTTTGATCATGAATGCTTCTCACAACTTTCTGATCCTGGAGCAAATCCTGGGAGTTCTTCTTCAAAAATAAACATAAAATCCGAAAGAAATACATTTTCAGAAAACAATTCTAATCAAAAGATATATTGCTCCAATTCAGTCAGTTATAATTTTGAATGTTGTTATACAGAAAAAAGTAAGTTCAAAAAATTTTAGTTTTTATTAATTGTTTTATTATTATACACCCAACAGTATTTAAAAAATTATAAATAGTTCATATGCTATGCATTATTGTTTATAGTAGGGAAGGACCGGATATACAGTCTATCCGGTATCCAGCTGATTTTTTCACTATCCAGTATTCGATCCGGCTGTCCACTCTGGATAGGGATATCCCGCAGATTTTTGCAGGATATCAGGCAAAATATCCGGTATTGATGTGGGAAATATCCGGAATTGATGTGAGGGCCTTATTAAAAATTTTCTTTTGCAAAAATCCCAGTTAAAAATTTCATTGTTTGATAAAACTTTTAGATGGTGTAATTATTTTCCATGTTTTCTTTACCAATTTTTGTTTCTAAAACAAAAATTACATGTTATACCTCCCACTTTGTACTGGACGTAAAATTTCTACATATTTGACTTCTCACGATTTCCAAATAAAGTATGATTATCTTCAGCTTTTCAAAATTATTTTAGTTAAAATATTTAGAAAAAAAAGCTACAAACCTTAAAGGACTAATGTGCGACAAAAGGGTGGGAAAAACTTGCGATCATATTGTTAGTTCATATATTTGAGCTTTTAATATGAAGAACTAATAATTGTATCTATATAAAAAAAAACTTTACATAAAACATGATTCAAAAAGAATGGTAAGGTTTTATATGGCTGCCAAGTTGGGAATACTGAACCTACAGCTCTCTGGTGGAGCTTAAGTAAAGGAACAAGTAGTTAAGGTTTCAATTGGCTACCTCATAATATCTCGAAAATTGCAACTTTTTAATCACAGCGCTCCCTTAACATCCGTCAAGAGAGATGTGATTCAGCACTTTATGATTGGTCCCCAAGAACAACGGACAGCCCTAACACTAATTTTCTCCTGGGGGGATGTGTAAAGGATACCTGGTTGTTATCCCTTTCCTGTTTATCTTAGGAAACGGAAAAATTGGATGACTGCTGCAATTGCTCCGGTGACTGAGTACCTGATAAAATATGCAAGGGGGCAAAAATTCAAATACAAATGTGATTGTCTGTGCATCTAGGGAAAAGTATATCAAGCACCTTCGCAATGATTTAAGTATGTAAACAAAAATTTTGGTTTTGTACCAGTTTCACTTTTAGGAATGTATGTGTTTACAACCCCACCATTATTTTTGAATCACTCAGTAGACCCTTATGTATGTCCTACTAAAACATCAAAAACTCAGGCCTGTCATTTCGGGGTCAATTGCATCTGACTTCGGGAAATCAATGTATTTACATGAAAGTAGGCGTGGTTTTTGCCATTTTTTGGAAAATTTACATTGTGTATGCACCTTTTGCCCCCCCCCCCCCCCCGGAAAAATTAGAAATGACGGTCCTACAAACCCCCCAACCGCACGCCACCCCTTTATTAATTAATTAGTTGATGCATTGATTGCTAATAAAATATAGCTGATTATACAAATCTGTATCTCACAGAATATCATTCAGAAAATTACAACAGTGAGGAGACACTTTGTTCAAGCTGTATAGATGAAGAATTTAGCAGTGCAGACATTTCTGCCGAAGAAGAAATGATTATTGCTGAAGTAGCAGATGTAATTGAAGCATCTTTCAGCGATGAAGCAGTTTTCCAAGAAACTGAGTTTTAAGGTTTCTATTTGATATCTAATATTCTGTCTTGGGAAAATTTTATCATTTCATTTTCTCCATTTCTATTTTTACATAATGAGCTTAAAAAATGTACAATTAAAGTTTTGTATAAGGTACAAATTTATTCCTTTGATTCAAATGATGTCTTTATAACTGTTTTTAATGTTAATTTTCAATAAAATTTATGTTTGAAAGTTGCACTTGTTTTTCACTATGTACATTTGTCACTATTTTAAAAATACTGTTTTCATTATCTATTTATTGGTGACTTATAAATGTGATTACTGTTTAAACCACAGTGGCTTTGGTATAAACATAGTTTCTCATCCATTTTCTGTACAAAAAGGAAAAGAAAAGGTACGATTTAATTAATTTAGAAAATATCAACTTTACATTAAAATTCTTAGTCTCAACAATCTTAATATTTTTTCCTCCTTTCAGATTGATTTCTCTATGTTGAAATTAACATAGCAATTCATGATGATTGGTGCATTGAACTTGATAAAGATTCACTGATTCTTAGTGTTGAACACATATTCTTGAAAGGATACATTAAATATTCTTCAAATGCGTGTATTCATTTTATGTAAAAATACAATCAGGATAACTCATAAAGATAGATATTTTTTTTTTACCAAGGAGTGAAAATATTTAACATTTTTCAGAAGAGTGTGAAATTTATTTTGGATTCAAAAATATACAACATCGATGAAAACCATGAAAACGATCAATTCCATACAAAATCTTTCTTTGGATGAAGTGGAAGATAACAGGAAAAAAAAAAACATGCTTAATATTTACATTTGTATTTAGTGTGTTTCACATTTTGTACAAAAAATTTTTCAAATCTAGTATTTTTAAAATTCCAAGTGCTTTTTATCCAAGATTTTGAATTTTCATTTAACATACAAAGCATTAAATAATTCTTGACATTTTAAAGTATACTTCGGATTTTCCACGCATTAAATATACTTATAGAGATCTTAAAATTAAATCTGATTTCATGATGTGTATTACTATTTACCATTATATTAACCACTTCCCTTAGGAATTTTTTTTTAGAAAAAATTGCAAAAAAAAAAAAAAAATTTTTTTTTTAATTTTAATTTTGAAATACAAGAAAATGAAGCAATACAAATAAAATATGTAGGTTTCAAGTTGAATTTTTAATTATTTATAGGCGTAAAATCAATTAGTTTCACCCGAGTTTTCTCGGGATAATAATTACCTGCAACTCATACAAGCCCGAGATAACTCGGGATAATCAGGCAAGTGGTTAATTGTTTGAAGTTCAAATATGTTTATTTTTTAATTTACTATGACACTTTATAAAAACAAATATACACACCATAGCTCTGACAAATAAACTTCTTTCACAAAACACTGGTGCAGACACTCTTGGGAAAAACATGTTTTTGCTCCCCACCCTCTCCTTCCACAAAACATCATCCCCAATGACATCAAAGTTGCTTGTGGAAACCATGCAATTAAATACTTTGATATTGTTTTTGGTAATATAAATATCTTGGCTAAATACCAAATTTTTAATATACATTTATTCTTTTGTTTAAAACAGCATACAGGTTATGAAATGGAAAAGTTACAATGGAATTTAAGGTTAAGCTATTTTACAATGTTTTATGATGAAACATGCATGTTATTTACAAAGTGAATCATGAAGAGTTTGTCACGAAAAAGATACAGAAATTCAAAAGTGATTAAAATACGTAGATATAATTTATTATAACTTTATTTCTTTTGTTTTTAGTACACTTAAATTATTTACAATATATTCACATCTCTGGCAAAGAACTGAGGCCACTGTAGAATAGTACAACCGACAACGAGGACATTTATGCAGATCAGTTTCTTGAAGTATAATAGTACATGTGTGTTGTTCATCTGAAATAAAATTATAGAATAATAAAGCTTGTTATACTTTTTATTTTTACCTAACAATAAAAACTACACAAAAATCATTCAGGCAAAAAGTTTTTTTTTTCTTATTTTGCTTTATGAAGTAAATAATACACTAGGTGGCCAAAAGTATCCGGACACTTTCAAAAATTCACATTCTTACATATAGCTCGAGAAATAAGTGATCAATTGTTCTTTAACTTTAGTCATACAAAATATAGACTTCACCGAACATTTCCAAGTTGAAATTAAATTACCCTTGCATTTGGGGGACGACAAGAAGGGGGTTGAAAGAAAAACCGCTTTTTGACCATAACTCTTCGAAAATAGCTCGGAATAAGCTATCAATTTCAGTAATTAATTAGCATACTATGTATAATTACTGTACAAATTTTTATGAACGTACCACTCTTACTTCTGAAGATATGAAACATTTTTGAAAAAACGGCAATTTTATTTGAAGGGTTTTTGCTCATAACACGCAGAGTTTTTGATCAAACCTTATCACAACTTCAGGAAAGATGACAAAATACAAGAGAAAGAACATACTAAAGAGGTAAATAAAAATATTAAAAATTCGATGAGATATGAAAGTTAAAAGGAAATAATTTTTCACGGCGCATGTGCGAACGACAGAAATTTATAACTACAAAAATATTGTAGCCTGATTTATACTGCATCTTCTAAAAAAAGTTTCAGTTGAATATCATGAAAAATGAAAAAGATATCAGCGATCTAGTGAGCTGTATTTCATTCATTCGCAGACAATACATAAATAGTGAGGGGTTGTCCACAAATAGTGTGGTGACAATCGATCATTTTTTTTTCAATGTTAAATTGTATACAGTTTGAAAATCTATATTCGGCATAGAAGTCACATTTCGCCTGTTCGGCCAAAAAGACCTTATACGTACGTTTCCAAAAGTATCCGGACACCCTCTGAAACGTTGGTTTTGAAAGACGACGCAATAACCTTTAATTTAAAAATAGCTCTTGGTGGACAGACCCTCACTATTTATGTATTGTCTGCAAATGAATGGAATACAGCTCACTAGATCGCTGATATCTTTTTCATTTTTCATGATATTCAACTGAAACTTTTTTAAGAAGATGCAGTATAAATCAGGCTACAATATTTTTGTAGTTATAAATTTCTGTCATTCGCGCATGCGCCGTGAAAAATTATTTCCTTTTAACGTTCATATCTCATCGAATTTTTAATATTTTTATTTACCGCTTTAGTATGTTCTTTCTCTTGTATTTTGTCATCTTTCCTGAAGTTGTGATGAGGTTTGATCAAAAACTCTGCGTGTTATGAGCAAAAACCCTTGAAATAAAATTGCCGTTTTTTCAAAAATGTTTCATATCTTCAGAAGTAAGAGTGGTACGTTCATAAAAATTTGTACAGTAATTATACATAGTATGCTAATTAATTACTGAAATTGATAGCTTATTCCGAGCTATTTTCGAAGAGTTATGGTCAAAAAGCGGTTTTTCTTTCAACCCCCTTCTTGTCGTCCCCCAAATGCAAGGGTAATTTAATTTCAACTTGGAAATGTTCGGTGAAGCCTATATTTTGTATGACTAAAGTTAAAGAACAATTGATCACTTATTTCTCGAGTTATATGTAAAAATGTGAATTTTTGAAAGTGTCCGGATACTTTTGGCCACCTAGTGTACAATAGCCTATTAATGTTGTGGCTCAGTTTACATTCATATATTTTTTTTTCAGATATTCAATTTTTTCTCCTATACAAAGATTGATCTTATCACTTACCCTCCAACTGCTATGAAAATTAATCAAACTCGAATTCAAAATAAAGAAATGTTTATAAAAATGATTTTTAAATACCAACACTGAAATTATTTGAACTTTTATGACATCTATATTTGAAAAAGGATGTTTTTTAAAGATGTTGGCCGTGCTTATGTTAGGTCATAGTATGGTAAGTGCTTAATATGGATGAACTAGTGGCCATGTTGAAGGGTATGATCAGGACATGTGATTACTTACTAAACACAAGACTCCCTTGAAAACATTTCCAATTATAAAATTTAGTATAAGTCTTCTAACTTTATTCAATTACTGTACATTGTGAGTGCAATTAAAAAGTAAATATGAACGAGGTCTTAAAGTTTACATCCATAAATTCAACATCAATCACCAAGTTCTTTTCTAGATATTCCACCAAATATCTTTGAATTTAAAGTATCAACCATATATGGTACTATATAATATAAGTACTAATAATAAAACATATAATAAAAAAATAATAATTAGTGAAAATTTATCAAAGTAAATGGGTACCCAAAAATGTCTCCTGCCTCGCCCTATTTCTATGAAACACAAAAAAATCATGGGGTCCGAAGAACAAAATATATAAAGCACATAAAATGCCAATAATAATCCTTCAATTATTCTCAAAACTTGGAGTCAGGTAAAAAATCCTTTATTTACTCCCAAATTTCCCAGAAAGTTTAAGTTTTCATATATTTTTTAAATTGAGGGGAATATTGAAAAGGAAAAATATAAATATTTCTTTATAAAATCATGCATATCAATAATTATTTATTTCTTCTCTTATAACACAATCATCTAAACATAATCCTTTTGAGACTAGCATAACAGATAATAAATGAAACATTTAAAAAACACACACTAACTTGTATCACAATCTTGAATAGATGCAGTTATTGTTGTAGCTTCTGGTGGTACATTTTGCCTAGTGTTGCTGTCAAATAAAACTTTCGAAGCTTGAAAAAATTCTGTTAGCCCTGTATTATTTGTTGTATTAACACTTAAATTCTGTAACAAAAAAAGTAAATCAGTGAATTATTTAAATTTTATGCTTGAAAAACATAAAATATTTTTTAATGAAAAATTTAAAATTTTCAATGATTTTCTCTACAAAGCTTTTTTTTTACTTTGTATAATAACCAGTACTACACATATTAAATGAATTTTTGCAAGAATGATATAATAAAGCAAATAAGAATAGTATGAGGTGTTAAGAGCAAAAGTGGTGTAATTTATTATTATTTTTTTAATTCGTATTTACACCTTCAGAAATAAACTTTAACCCATTAATGCCTAGCGTCCCTTTTTAGGGACGGTCTTAAAAAATGTCTGAATTTCCCCAAAATGAACATTTCAACCAAATAATAGTGTTCAGTTAGTACCTTAGTATTGTTTCAATTCGTTATCAACAGATTGCAGCACATAACCATTGTAAAGTGTGTTCTGTAGTAGTTTTAATATGATTTTTATCAAAAATTGCATCGTTCACAATCTCATGAAAAAAGTTTTCAAAGTTATTCCCAGCTTCCCAGTTTATGTTAATTGCTGATTTTATTTCTTCTTATAAAATGTCTTTTTAAATATTATATCATAGGCAGAAAAAAATTTTAGTTAAAAAAGTATGTACCCTCTGGGGTCTATCGTAACTTTTAAGGGACGATTTTTCTTTCCTTAATAAAACAATTATTTTTTACATAGTATTTTTTTAATTATTTTTCCTGTCCATTAAACAGTTTGTAACCAGTATACAAAATGTCTTTGAAAAAAAATGTGAGGCATTAATGGGTTAGTTTAATTTTATTTCATGCTAAACAGATAGGAGTAAAACTAGTGTTTTTTTTTTTTTGGAGGGAAAATAAATTCGAAAAGTACTCTTTTTATACAACATTTTTACTAAACACAATTCATTTACTCAAAATCTTGTTTTATTGATTTACACTGCTTACTCCCTGTCATTTCAAGTTTTTCCAAGGGGGGTCAAAGGGTGCAAACACAATGCAATTTCATGGGAAAACAACAAAAACCACGCCCACTTACATGTAAATACATATATTTCTTAAATCCAGGGGGGGGGGATTGACCTCCCTAAATAACGGCCTGGCTTGCTGTCAAGGGCTCATACAATCAATGACTAATGTAATACATATTGAGAGCTTTACAGTTCTAATATTTTTATAAGAACTTGAAATACATAAATTATGTTTATAAGTTAAGTGTTGAAATTTTGAACACTTCAACCAGAAATTTAAACTTTTTGATGTAACTATTTATATTTTAATGTTTTTAATAAAAATGGAATTTTTTTTAATTTGTTTAAATCTATAAACATTGTTTAGCTTCATACCTGAAATAAATACATACATTAAAGAAATAATTTTAAAAATGACTTACCTTTAGCTTTTCGGAAATAATGTTGCTAGAAACAATGCAAATTTGCTTATTTATTGTTTTAACTTCAGCTTTTAATATAGAGTCTCTAATTTGACTAGCCCAATCAAAACAGTCTGATATAGGAATATCCTGTAGAAGATGTTTTTCACTAAACCATGGAAAGCGAAACACTCCCTGTTGGGCTGTGTGATAGTACCAATAAAATCTATGTTAGAAGTTAAATTATACAAATATTTCACAACATTTACCTATATAAAACAATAACAGCTTCAAAAACATGCATATGAAATAAATAAATAAAGATCAAAAAAGTAAATAAAATAATTTTCAAAATAACAAGATTTTTATGGGATGATATCATGGTTTTTGCTTTTATAGGAATAAACACGATTTGTTTATTTAAAAGTTTAATTTTAGAAATATTTACAGTTTAGCAGATATTTTGATAACGTTAAAAAATCTTACTGCAAACGCTCAAAAAATGTTTTCGCTCAAGCATTTTTTGGGGGCAATGTCGAAGCACGACATCTTTCCAGAAATTGTAGAAAAAAAGTCATAATAATAAACACATAGTGCAATAAAATTTTTTAAAAGAAAAGATTTTGGAAAATTGAATATGCAAGTATCTAGCAAGAGGTTAGTGGAATTTATACAACTTGTTAAATTTGGTATTTATTATCAAAACAGCATAAGATTTTTACACTGAGATTTTCCCAACTTAGAGAAATTGAGCTTTCTGAATCATTTTTTTCTTATGAGGTCTGATGCAATCTTTCTCAATGTACAAAGGAACAGAACATCAACCAATAAGTAGCAGAAAATCTTGGTCAGTATTTTTAAATTCAGCAGAGTCTTAACTTTTCTAATTAGGTTCATAATATTCAGTTTCTGAACCTTACCACAATTATCTCAAGAAAATCTTATTGTTAACTAGTACTACAGAGTGACAAGAAATAACTTGGACGAAGTTTCAAACCAAATATCTGTAAATACCACTAAATTCATAATAATATTGTGATAGGGAATCGATCCTTATAAGGCTACTGAATAGGTGTAAGTAAGTTAGTTAGGGATAATAATTATGGCTCACAAACGATTTGCCATGCTTGAATTACATAAGCAGGAAATGAAACAATGTGCAATTGTTCAACGATTGAAAGTGACCAAGCAAACAGTTTCCTACACAGTTAAAGAATTAAAAAAAAACTTGGTCATGATAGTGACCGGTTAAGAAGAAGAAGAAAACGCACAGTTAACACATCAAAAGACCGGAAAGTAATCAAATAGCGAGTTTAACGAAATTCTAGGATTTCAATGAGAAATGTTGCTAGAGGGGTGAAGATCAATGGAGAAAACACTGGTTTGATGGCAAGAGTTGAGCATGTTCTTCTCCCTTATAAAATAAAAGAAGCTCAAAAGCTAACAGTACAGAAAAAAGGCACAAGACTTCAAAAGAGAGAAGAACTGTTTAGACGGGTTGAAGATGATCGATGGCAAACATTGGTCTTCACAGTTGAGAAACTGTATCAATCGAACAAGCTCAAAATAGCCATAATGATCGAGTTTGGTCAGCAAAAGCACATGGAACTTTTTGAATTGTTGGCAGCTTCAACAACCCCTATCTGCAATTGTTTGGGGTGGGTTAAGTGCTAGTGGGAAAACACCACTTGTTGATGATCAAGGGGAAAAATTGATCAGCAAGCATACCGAAAACTCATTTTGGATGATGCTGTCTTACCTTGGTCGCAAATGTTCTTTGAAAACTAAAGATAAACCTTCCAACAGGATTTTTCAAATGCATACAGAGCTAAAGACACTTAAGATTGATGCAAGACACATTTTCCGAACTTCATTGGAGCTCAAAAATGGCCCCGTATTCCTCAGATTATAACCCAATGGATTATTCTGTTTGGTCTATCTTGGAGACAAGGGTGTGTACTAAACCTCATAAAGCTTTGACCCCTTCAAAAATCCTTATGGAAGGAAGGAGATGAAATAAAATGATTGAGGGGTGGCCGGTAGCCGAAAATTTGACAAGTCGAAAGCTCTGTATTAATGACAAAGGTAGCCACTTTGAAAACGTTTAAATATATTAGATAAAACAATGTATTCATTCTTACTTTGAATTTTAGTCGCAATATTTTCATTAGCATTAAAGTTATGATGTACGATGTGTGTCCAAGTTATTTCTCATCACCCTGTATAGTGAAGGGCAGTGGTTGGCCGATCGGTAAGGCATCAGACTCGTTACCAGAGGGTCCCGGGTTCGATCTTAGCATAATAAAGATCCACTGTCTTCACTAATGGTGGCTGGGGGACATTAAAAATGCTCATTGTCACAAAGTACTCCAAGTGAATCAAAACCTCTGGGGTATGACCAGACCCAGATAATATAGGCGAACGCAGTTCGCAGAAAATTTTAAAAGTTTGCAGAAAATTTTGATATTTTGTTTAAAAGGTTATTTATTTAGAAAGTTTTCTGTCTGAAATATGTCTTGATTTTGTTCATTGTGGGGCAGTAGCTTGTCACATGCGAAACTGACACATTCATCAATCATGACATATTGACAATCAACCTCATGGTAGGGTACTTCCACTTTATATAACTTGATATTTTTGTTGTGGGTAGCACTGGTAGGATTCAGAAGCCCCTTTTTTTGCAGAAAATTTTAAAGAAATAATTTGAGTTTGCAGACAATTTTACATTTTATCTAGGTCTGGGTATGACCAAGGTTTTGCTTGGCTCCTGGTCTAGATCAAAAGAACAGAGAGTTGTTCAGGGACCCATCCAACTGGTTAAACCATGAGTTATGGTAGGTACAGAGAACACTGGAGTGAAAACTACTTTAGTGAAAATTGGTTCAAATTCATTTACAATGAACTCAACAGAGAAGAATGATGATGATACATCCAGATGAAAATATAGGTATATCTTTAGTGATGTGAAAAAACAACACACATCTTACTTGTACCTTTGATACAAAGTCATATGATGTTCAGTAAGGAAAAAAAGAAGTAAAATCACTTGGTCATTAAGATTGCCTTGCATCTCTGCCCGCAGAGAAAGTTGCAAGGGTCAAGTATACTCAAATGACTCTCACAAACTGACAAAGCTTCAGCAGGACATTAAAAACTCAATATTAGCTAGTACAGTCAAACCTGTCTATCTCGAATTTCACGGGACAGAAGAAAAATTCAAGATACAGAGGTTGGGAAACAAGTAATTGGAACAAACACTTTTGCTATGAGTACACATTTTACTAATTTTCATAATTATATCGATAGCAAGTTTATGCATACCTTTAAGTACGAATATTGTCTTTCAATGATGACGAGTTGATAATTAAAAGATGATTCATGATTAAAAGTTGAGTTTATCTCAAAGTTACACCATTGATAAAGATATCTAGAGATGAAGTTCAAAAATGAGAGTCGTCAAAATTCGACATATAAAGGTTTTCGGGAAACTTCATTCCAGATAAATACTGGGAAAAAACATTAAATTTGTGTTGTAAAAGCAAGGAAGTTGAAAAATTTCGACATAGAGAGGTTTTTGAGATAGGCAGGTTTGACTGTACATATTGGTCACTGTTACAATTACCTCCACAGCATAAAAGATAAGTAAAAGTCATAGATTAAAAGGAAAACAAAATTTTTCCAAATACATTAAAAGTATATAGCATACCAATATCTTTATTTGAATGATGAAGGGCTACTTCTTCAGCTAAATGAGGACAAATTGCAGCTAAGGATCGGATTAAGTTATTCAAAATTAAGTATAATACTGTTTGACAGGCTAAACGTTCTTCTGATTCTTTAAAATCACAATACAATCTGAAAATAATGCAGAATAAGAAAGAACTCTTTTTTTTTTAAATTGCAGAGAAGCTATAGCTAAAAATTAACAAAAAGAAACATATTTTAAGAAATTATTCTGAATCATCACCTGTCTTTGGTCAATTGGCAATAAAATGATGACACATCATTTGTTACAAAGTTCAAGATGTTTTTCGTGACATTTTTGAACTGCATTTGATTATAATCTTCAGTGACCTATTTTTGGTGTGAAAAATAATGTATTTTAATAACTATATAACGTTAAAACTTTTAAATACATGTAGTAAAAATATGAAAAATTCATTTTATGTAATGAAGCACAGAAGTGAGTGAAGTAAAAGTCATTTTTATCCCACATGAATCATTGCATTTAGAAAAGTGAATTTAGAAAGAATTGCTTGTTTAAAGATATAAATTTCTGAGCCTAAAATCTGAACTGTTGGGAGTGATTAAGTAGAGCAATAGGGATCAAACGTCATAATGTGTGTTATTCTATTTTTGAATGTGTTGCCTCAAGTAAAAAAAATATTTAAGTCATCTGCAATGATAATAATGTGAAAATAAAATCAGATACACACCTGTAAAGAAAAATAAATGTAGCGATTTTTTTTATAAATAATTTACAAAAGTGTGTATCAGTGTGTGAAAGAGTAAAGGAAGGGAGTTCACTCTTTTGCACTGAGGAGATTGGAAGCTTCTCTGAACATACATTGAAGTTTTCTCTAAACATCCCTTCATTTAATGCTCTTGCATTTTAATTCAAATTTTACTAATTCTGCTTTTACTCTTTATTAGTAAGTTACATTATCTTCCAATAAATGTATTTTAAATTCAAACATAAGTAAATACATAGCAATAAGTTATCACTTAACTCCTTGCATTTTTTAATTTTTTATGACGTATCTGTTTTGTATGTGATTCGTTTTAAAGTTATTAATATCAAAGTTATTTTTTCATTTAGCTGAGCTTTTCATTTTTTTTTCATTTATTCCTGCCATTCTTGGGGAAAAAGAAAAAACCATGCTTTAAAATTTGATTCAGCAACTTATAACCAAAATTAATATTCTTACCTTTTTATTAAAGTTAACCAATTTATGTAACATGTACTGGTCCAAAGGTCTCATTTTTTCCGGTTCAATAAGGTCTTTTGAAGACTTAAATTCTGATAAGTTTCCCAACAAAAACTTGAAAGTATTTCTTATCTAAGGAGGAAAAAAACAATAAAATAAAGGACATTTTTAATTATTTTTGTTACAAAATATGCATTATTTTACGGCGGTTGTGTTTTTTTTTTTCAACCTCTGATACGCTATAAAAAATAAACGGATTCAAATACAAAAAATATTTTATTATCAAAAGTAGTAACAATATTCGACAATTCTCTACATAATCACCTTGACGAATGAAGCATTTGTTATGTCTGTGAACAAGCTTTATAATAGCCTCCTCGTAAAATGTTGCCGCCAATGATTGGAAGTGAGTTGTGAAGGTGTGTTTAGGTTCCATGCCACTATGGAAGCACAATGCCTTTCCAGACCCCAAGCAGGGGTCTCCAAGTCCCTGCTTCAGCTCAGAGAACAGATGAAAGTCACTTGGTGCTCGGTCGGAACTTTATGGTGGGTGTTTAAAAATGTCCCATTGAAATTGCTGGAGGAACCGTTGGGTTACACGAGCGCTATGATGATAGGCATTGCTATGCCACCCTGCTTGGAGACATGGCAATGCACGTCACCCCTGCTTGGGGTCTGGAAAGGCATTGTGCTTCCGAAGTGGCGTGGAACCCAAAGACACCGTAACAACTCACTTCCAATCATTGGCGGCAACATTTTAGGAGGCGGCTATTATAAAGCTTGTTCACAAATATAACAAATGCTTCAATTGTCAAGATGATTACATAGGGAATTGTAGAGGATTTTACCTTAGTTTTGATAATAAAATATTTTTTTGTATTTAAATCTGTTTAGATTGAATACAAAGCAACAGGGTATCTTTCAAGTTCACACAGTTTTCAGATAGGAGAATGCTAGTAATGGAATTTTTCTCACTATGTAATGTCAGTTAATGTGATAATTATTTTACCTTTTAATGACTTATTGTAATTAATTGGAAGTCTTGTTTAGTTGCTTGTTTTGTTTAGAAGATCATTAAAAAATATTGTACCGTGTAACCAAACATGGCAATAATGAATAAAATGAAAAATATTGGCCAAGCTAAAAAATTATGTAGTACTTTTTCGGAAAAGCGTCTTTGATTTAACCCATATGCGCCCTAGAACAAGTATGTTTGGAACTATATTGAGTTGAATATTTTAAAATTTATACTGTGACCTAGACTCACTTTATTTATATTTTGCAAACATTCTTCTAAAATTGCAGGTCTTACAGCAACATTTTCATATTGACATGCATGAAAAGCGACCCACCAACGTAAAGAATCAATTCCTAAAGCTGGAAGATTATATTTCTGAAAAAAAAGGAGAGGCTTGAGTTGATTTTCCACAATATGATTATAGTTATAGCTATGCAAAAGACAATAGTTCCAAAAAAGACTATAAAAGACAGGTTGAATAAATAAATGAATTATACATACCTTTAAGCCACATAAGATATCAGAAGGACTAATAACATTTCCTTCTGATTTTGACATTTTACGACCTTCAGCATCAGTAGTAAAACCATGCAAAAAAAGTTTTCTACAAAAATATAGAAGGCAAAATTAGGCAATGTATTTTTAAAAATACATTTAGGACAAAAATGAAATACATTCTTTCAAAGTTCATTTATTTGATGCATATTTCTCAGAGTGTTATGATTAAGTTCCTAATAACATTCAGTGTATTACCAGTACAGCTTATAGATGATGGTAAATAATGATAGAATACTTCTCAGACGAAATACATTTAACTATCGATAGTTTGAGGGCCCCAGTTATTGTCTAAAACCATCCAATGATTGCTATTTAAAGTTTGGGAAATTCCCACGGCGTAATAAAGGGAAAAACTTTGAGACAAAGGAATATTCGAGTTATCAAGCGTTGACTGTATATTAGAGTGGGCCGAAAATGACTTTTTTTTTTAATTTCGATGATGGGTGTTGCGAAAAGGTGTCATTGGGGAAGCAAAGTGTACATACAAAATTTGAAATTTTTTGGTCAATTTCTTGATCTGTCCTAATTGCGTTGAAGTTTGGAAAAAATACGTTTTTTTCGAGACTCTTAGCAAATTATTAAATTTTTTTTTTATATTTTCCATAACGGGTAAGGCGGAAAAGGTGCCATTGGGGGCATATAAATTCCATAAAAAAATGAGGTCTGTGGTACAATTCCTTCCTTTTCCAAATACCTAGATTTGGCCTTTTACTGTTTTTGTCGACGTTTTATATTAAATTTTATCAAAACGTTAAAATGTGGTTTTCACTGTACTTATCTGAAATAACTACATTGTTTGTCATATATAATGTATTTTTAGATGTTAGGTGCTAAAAAAAAATTTAAATAATTTCCTAAAAATCTCAAAAAACTGCATTTTTTCCAAACTTCAACAAAAGTGCGGCAAATCAAAAAATTAAACAAAAATTTCAAATTTTTTATGTGCACTTTGCTCCTTTAATGGCAGCTTTTCCTCAATATCCATTATCAAAATAAAAAAAGGTCATTTTCGGTCCACCCTACTGTATATGTTGTCCATTTCTTAAGAGACTTTTCAAAGCTAAGTTTAGGACTTTTTAGACTCAGACTTAGGTAATTTTATTTTCTCAAAAAAAAAAAAGAAGTGGCTTTAATTTCACAATTTGAAAAAACACTTTACAAATATTTAATGTACTTAGGTATAATGTGTTAACGCTAATAACTTCAGATACATTGTTAACTTAACCATAATCCATACACTAACTTGGAGCATGATTTCTAATAGAATTGCATACATTTAAATTGTTTTAAATAACTGATTACAAGTAAATACAGTAAACATATGTACTAACATACATAATTCGTATGAATATTACATAAGTTACACATAACCGTGCTTTGAATAACGTGACAGAAATAAAACATTTTGCTCAAAATATTAAAATGTGGAGCATCATGAATTAGTTTTGAATAAAAAAAGCAAGTCACTAAATTAAGATCAATCTTCAGAGGAATAATAAACTGAGTACACCCTGAATTTCATTTATGAAAGGGTAAAAGATCACTCAGTTAATTTCATAAAACAGAAAAATGTCTCACAAATAAAACATTTCATATTATTGACTTTGATGAAACGTTTTAAAAACAGTTTAACAATAATGCAGAAACTTACTTATACGGAGCTTGTTTATGAAATGCAACACTGGTTAAGAGAGAAGAGTTAAACCAACCTCTAATTTGATCTAAACCTTCAATGCAAATATCAGACACATGTGGTGCTAAAAAATAAAAATAGAATTATGCAATACTAAATCTACAACATTGCTTTAAAGTTTTGCTTTTAGAGAAAACTAATACGGCATGGCTTGATTATTTTACCAAAAGACACGAAAACCGTTTGACCCTGTGAAAGGCAGGAAAAACCAAGCAATTTTTCTGGAACCCTCAACTTCAAGAAAAATATTTTAAAGTCTTCTTCAAAATTTTGGAAGAGTTCTGCAAAAAATTTAATTTTTATCCAGAAAGAGTTTTCAACAATGACAAAACAGGAATCCGAAATAAATATCTTTCAAACATTCAAGGAAACATTTAAAAAAAAAAAAAAAAAGAGGCTGCTCTCCCATCTGTGCACAATTTTAGTTATAGCTTTGACAAGTCCTTTCGGGATTTTCATTTCTTCTTATGTAATTTTTCCAAGGGTGAACAGGGCCACATCACCTATGAAAGGTGGATAAAATATTCAATAGAGTTTTTTAGTAAAATTTTGATGTTTTTCATTTATCTGTTGCAAGATAAACAATTTTTTACACAAGTAGCATGTAGTCTAACCACCTCTTGAAAAGTATGATTTTACCTTTTTGTGTGATCATTTAGTTTTAGAACACTTAAAGCTGATGTTCTGCTTTTTGAACCCTAAGATCACCTTCAAGCTTCAAGAATGTTTTTTAAAAATACTAGCATAAAAGTATCCATTTTACATGAACAGGTAATTTAGTTAGTACCAGAATGAAAATGGCTGCCCGTTTTCAGACCACTTTCTCTAATCAAGAAAATTGACTAACCTGGTAAAACATTTTTCCAGCTGATGCCACTATCAAACCAAATATCCAGTATGTCAGAGCACTTCTTGTAAGTATTTTCTGAAAGATTACACTGTAATGAAGGCATAAAGATGACATAAACTAAAATATTAACACTTAAGATAAAATAATAATATATAATTTCTGTGTGAAAAAATATAAATACAGTAAAAAACATGACAGGAGCTTAATGCAAGGGTTGCCAACCTTTTGGTTGTCTTAAAAATATACACATAATAAACTGCAAGCATTTTTCAACAAAAACATGTCTATCATAAAACCAAAACACTAAATATAATTAACTTTTGCACGAACAAAAAAAAGATACTTTAAAGATCATTTACCTGTTCTTTCAATTGTTTAGGAAAAAGTTGATCCATATCTAGTTCCCACCAACAATGTATACCATGTTTTCTGATAAGATTGCACAGATTTTCAGTCAGTGATCTATTATTATAAAGAAATTTTTCTAATAAATACTTTTGTTTTCTTTTAAATACAGAACTAAATTACATGGAAGATAATTTTGGTTTTATATGCAATACAATAATGGTTGGTATATGTGTGATTTGAATTTTATATAAGAATATATTACATATCACACACAAAACACATAACTTTGTTTTTAAGGGACCTCACATGCATTAACATTTGAAAGATAAACAAAAGATTCATAGTCAAATTACAGGTAATAACAAGAGAACAATATCTGTAAAAAGCATAGACTTAGTTAAAGAATATTAAAATCCTTTACGGGCACCCATATGTGTAATTTTAAAAGGGTAATTTAAAAAGGAAAAACTTTTAAATATGGGATAGATAAAAATATTTTTGTTCAAAAAGAAT
Source organism: Uloborus plumipes (assembly GCA_038373865.1). Taxonomy (NCBI): domain Eukaryota; kingdom Metazoa; phylum Arthropoda; class Arachnida; order Araneae; family Uloboridae; genus Uloborus; species Uloborus plumipes. The sequence goes on from JAXGGA010004563.1 coordinate 72,445, forward strand.
TTATTCCATTTCAGTGGTCAAACAAAAAGGAACTCTTCATGACTGTATTGCCGGAGCTAATTCATCCTCCCATGGTTTTGTGCCACAGGCCATGCCTGTAGTAATTTTGTTGCTCATTTGAGATTAGTATAGCATCTACTGCCTGTTTATTATAAGACAGAGTTGATTTGTTTATTGTTTCTTTTAGTCTATCATAGAAGTTAATAGTTAGAAGAAGTTATAATTATTAGCATAAGTCAAATCAAAGAAAATTCAATCTTAAATAGTAGATCAAAAGCAACTTATTCCAAGTTAAATAACTAAATTATTAAGATTATTTCAGTAGAAATGTTATTAAATCTTATCACTTTAATTAAAATAAGTTAGAAAAAGTTTCATATTCTGCTTATTCATGTTGCATATAGGATTAAGTTTTTTACTGAAACTGAAAATTACTGGGTTTGTGATTACGCCTTTTAAGGGTTCTCCTCATTTTATGTATATAATTTTAGCAAGCTGGTATCATTGTAAATTTTACCCCCAACCCAATATTCACCGTTCAGTTTTATTTTCCTTTCAATTGATATTTAAATAGCAACAAATAATTGTCCATTCTCTTAAAAGAATTTCAATTTCCACCAGCGCCTCCCCCCCCCTTTTTACAAGGCAAATTTATGCATGTGGATAAACACATCATGGAAGAAATTTTATTAAATTTTAATTCTCACCTCTTAACAATAGTTCCATTTTGCTCATCATAAAATGCTGGTATGGGCACACCCCACGCTCTTTGCCTTGAAATACACCATTGAGGAGCTGAGTCCAACTGATTAAAAAATCTATCTTTCAAATGATGAGGATAAATGTCAACTTTTTCTAAACATATCTAAAAAATAGCATAAAAAACAAAATAAGTAAACTTCAGTATACAGTATCAACATAGAGTTCTTTGGTTACAAATGAGACAAAATTTTAAACTACAGACTTGACTATTATTTCTACCATAATTGACAGTCATTAAAAGAACTATATTGAAAAAGAATTATAAGAATTTTGGTGCAGAGACTTTCCAGTCTCTGTCCCCAAATGCAAATTGAACGAACTGACACCCAAAAGAACTGTTTAAAAGGCACGAGTTGTTCTATGACTTTCATTTGTACCTTCATTCATTCCATTCAACTCTACCTTTTCGTAGAGTTCTGTCCGCCCAGACAAGTGGACAATTTGCTGACTAGTGATTGGACCCGGCCAGATTCTATTCAGTGATTCATCTCTCATCATAGGGTCAAGTTTTCAAAAGCATTCAGGTGACTGGAACCTACCCCGGGAAAGTAATTCAAGTTTATTTTTTATTCAGACTTAGATTTCCTGAACTGTCCTTGTTTACTATGAATCAAGCAATTTAAAACAAACTATAAATCAAGTAATTCTATTCAGCTAAAAGAAATAATTAGTGTTAAATTTTTTATGTATTATTGTTTGTTTGCTATATAGCCAAAAAGGAGCATTAAATAGAGTTGTATTTTAAAAGATTTTATTGAATGTAAAGACGTTCTCCGTTTGAGTTTCAAAATTTTAAAATGAAAATGAACGAAAATGCATCGATCATTCATAGACTTTAGTTAAACATTGCTTTTAATTTAGTTTTTTTTTTTTTTTTTTTTCGTAAAAAATAATAAAAACTTGATTTTGCACTTAATATTGAGTTTATATGGGCTTGGGAGTAAATAATACAAAGATCCCAAGATCTTTTGATGACTAATAGTAACTAATAGTAAAACTGAGTACAGTCTCAATCTGCGGAATTTTAAATCAATTTATTAGTGTAAATTTCAAAATTTTTTGCCAAATACGAATTTTGATTAATAAAAATGAGAGATGGAAAATTTCAAAAATCTTAACATTCCTGCCTAGGAAAAATTTAAAGCAGCATGGCAGAATTTGTAAAAAGTCAAGTTTCAGTTTTTCTGCAGCAAGAGTAACTTTGTTTTGAAAGAAAAATGTTCAACTTTACTAAAAAAAAATAAATAAATAAAATAAAATAAAATAGAGAAAAAAAAGAACATTTCAAGAAAATATTGAAGAATTTCACTTGAAAAACAACTGTTTGATGTCACTAAATATCATGCCACAGTTTACAAGTCTTACGAAATAGGTAATAAAAGCTTAAAAAAGCTGTTAACTCTATATTTTGAAAAGGATCAAGAATACTAGAAAAGATAAGTATAACTATTTTTACAAATACCTTGGCTTGTTCTTTAATTTGTTGCACATCAATAAACCATTGATTGCTACTCCTTATAATAACAGGTGTTTTGCTTCTCCAATCATATGGATAACTGTGGGTGAAATCTTCTTTCAGAATAATTTCTTGTTTTAACGTATCAATAATGGTTTGAGATCCTGATTCTAACACAAACTTTCCTTTTAAAATCTCACCAGCATCACATGCAAAACACCCATTTTCATCAACAAGACATTCCTAAAAAGATAAAAACAAGTTTTATTCATTTATGCGTTTATGTTTTCATGATATTACACATTAAAATGCAATACTATTAAATTTTTGTAAAGTTAGTTGATTTTAAGCAAATAAACAAAAAATGATATAGCACTTATTAAATATTTCATCTAATATTTCATTCAATGAAAATAAGGTATGCTAAAGTTAAGTTATTTATTAATTTTAAGGAAAATTAAATAATGATGATTTTTTTAAACACACAAAATATACTTTATGTTTTAATGACTAAAATGCTTAGATTTTTATACGCTTGTATCTGTCATTTTATGCATAGAAAAAGTTAAAAGAAAAGAGTATCCAAACTATTCAGTTGTACAAAACTTAATACATAATTTCAACAATATACAGTTTATGCTTCAGCCATGAATTTTTAAATGACTTTCTTTTAGTTGACATAGCAGATATTCTATCATTATTTCATTAAAAATCCTATTCACATAACACCCATTATCTACACACGAATTTCACAAAACGACGAATTTTACTAAACAACTTTTAACAGAAAATTTGCTGGAAAGAATCCTTATCTTTTAATTCACATTTAACTATAAAACGAAAATGTTAAATTACAAATTGAACATACTTCTCTGATAAATTTCAAACTTGAAACTCATTACAATTCTCCCAGTGATTTAGAAGATGGAAGACTCAGTATCAGACAGTCAATCAATTTAATTTTACCCCAAAGTGAAAATACAATGTATTACTACAGGAAATATTTGTAAAAACAAAGGTATTATTTTTCGAAAAGAACAAAGCTAACATTGATAGATATAGCTATAATCTCTTTCAAAACCATTGTTTAGATAAAAAAAATTTCAATTTACAAGCGTTACTGTCTGTTTTATCTATACTAGACTCTTGCATTGTGCTAGTTTATACTTAGTGTTTTTTTGTTTTTTTTTAAATAATTTTATACCTTATGCTAGAGACAGTTTTATTTGATGTAAATACATTATGATGCAAGCTAACAATTACATAGTATATTTAAATAATGTGAAACCAAAAATTAGCAAGAAAAAATATTCCAATATTTTTGAAGAAACAACTCTGCTTAAAGCATTAAGCAGAAAAAACAAAAACAGAGTTTATTTTAATTAGATAAATGCATATTATATCAATGAATGATAAACAAAAATGGGAGCATTCCTCTAAACAGAGTTTAGAAAACAAAACATTTTCAGAGGAACTCAATTTAATATACCAATATTAATGCAAAAATATACCAAAAAACGGATTGAGAAAAAAAATATTTTAAAATATCATATAATACATACACATGGTCAAGTGATATCCATAGTTATTAAATATGATTGGGGACAAATAAAGCACAAAATGATCTTACATCAAGAGGCATATTAACTTTCTTTACAGCAGTATAATCTTCAAATCCATGATTGGGAGCACAATGTACTAGACCAGTTCCCTTCATCATAGTAACATGATCACCAGGAATTACTGGACATTCTCTAGTCTTGCAAAGAGGATGCTGATATGTAATGTCTTTCAATAAAGAACCTAAATAGCAAAACTAACAACTTAACTTAACATGCAAGCAATGCCCTTTAGAAAATACTACAATTATTCTTTTTATACTTTCTTTATATTTTTGTACTTTCTTTATAATTAATGTCTTAACCCATTAATGCCGACTTCGAAAACATCAATAAGACATTCGTTCAAGTTTTAAGCTTATTATCTCACACGTTTTCGACAAGGGTGCGAAACTTATATATAGTATCCTTTCTGTGAGTTTTTACTATGTGAAATGCACAACTGTTAGACTAATAGAGCCATGTATGGACAAGTTATATTTCTTTTCCGTGTTGGTATATTTTTGTACCAACCGGCATTAATGAGTTAATGTATGAAAAATTCTATCTACTACAGAATGAGAAATTTGAAAATTTGATAGCACATCATATCTTTAAATGTGCACATGGATAGGTGCACATATAACTACAATCACATATAAAAATGCAGTACAAATAAAGAAATATATAAGTTGATTATAAAATAACTTTCATAATATGTAATCCCTTAACAGCTGCTGAGATTAAGGAGTAAGTATAAAGTTTAAGAAATCCGGAATCAGTAAATGTAGAACCATCTCTTGTTACAATGTTATAAAAAGTTGGGCATTCCCCCAGAATGTTAATAAGACAATGTAATAGCATGATCAGTAAAATATAAAATATATGAGATTGCAATCTTGAGAATCATATTTTATAGAAAAAAATGCTACTTAACACAGGTATTCTAGTAATATATTTTTCCTTCATTTTCTTAGCACATTTTGTTTTGGTAAACAATGTTTACACAAACATACTCTATTAAGGCAAAATCATATTCTTTTCCATCATTAAATTTTATTAAAGCATATTTTGTTTAGGTAAACAATGTTACACAATCATACTTTATCAGTATAACTATTTACGCACAATCATGTTCTCTTCAATCATTAAATTTTATCAATTGATTCTGAACCAATGTATGTGAAAACTATGTATGTTACTTTTACATACATTTTTCCTTTCCAATAAGGCTGCGTTAGAAAGTGCTTTTTCAAACGTAGTGTAATCCCTCATCATGGCATACAGTCTTTTATGTGCATTCTTAAGGCTCAAATATCAATCATAGAGAATTTTGATGCCTAGTTTCCCGCCAGATGTAGTCACTTGGCCTCTTTTGAATGGGCCATGGTAGCCCAATCTGTAAGGTATCGGACTCATGACCGGAGGGTCCCGTGTTCCATCCCAGCCGATCAAAGATCCACTGTTGTTGCTAATGGTGGCTGGGCAACGTGAAATAAGGGTCGCGGACACAGAGTCCTCCAAGTGAAACAATACCTCTGGGGGTACTGAACCAGGGGCTTGCTCGACCCTTGCTCTGGATCAAAAGAACAGAGTGCTCTTCAGGGTTCCATGCCGGTTAAACCACAAGTTGTGGTAAGTACAGAGGATTCTGGAGTGTGTGATGCCTCTTTTGAATGCAAAACTGTACTAGGCCTTTAACTTCGCTGAAAGAACTCAAAGCCAAACAAATACTCAAGGGAACTTATAGATGTTGCATAATTATACAACGTTGGTCAAAATAGGACTTTTCCGTGCGGTCATTTCAGGGCTCGGCATTGAAAATTACTCATCATAAACCTTAAAATATTTTTGTTACTCATACATAATATTTTGTGCTGATATGTTTGTACTCATTATAATATTTTTTGTCTTTAATACTACATATTAACATATGTTAAAAAATAAAGTTTGATTCAACAAATGAATATTACTTAACTGTTTGTACTTCCTACATTGAACATTCAAATAATGAAGATATAAAAAGCTTTTTTTTTTAACTCACCATCAAATGTCTGTAAAATTGATAAATCCATTTTTAGGCTGGTAGATAAATTTCCAACCAAGTCAGATGCAACTAAATAAAACTCATTTTTGTCTTTGCAAAACACAAGGCTGTACCTAAAATATTGCAGCAGTTTAAATCATGAGGATAACATAGCAATGAAATTACAATTAACAGACAAAGAAAATGCAAGGTCTTTAATCAGTAACTATTGTATTAGTGAATAAAACACCACACTTACGAGTTGATCATTAAACGAAACAGTACATGTTGCTCACTAGCAACAATAGAACAATTGAAAAAAAATAGGATTGGAGAAAATCAAGTTAGTATTATGCTATACTGTGTTTCACTGATTTATTTTCAATTACAACAGCACATGCAAAATCTTTATGATATTATATACACCGATTTATTTCTGCTGACTTAAATTAATCACCTAGTAGTTTTTTTATGATATGTCCCATTTAACATGCAGCTCTGCAACTGCTCAGCCACATATTGGCTGATATAGTACACTTCAAGTTTGAAAAGTTTTCTTTTGTTATGAAATTTTAATGACATGCCACTATTGATTATACTGTTTATACACCAGCATACACTAATTATCTAAACTAACTTTGCGCCTAACTTTGAGGGAAGGAGCGTTAAATTCAAATTTAAAAGCAATATATCTACTTATATTAAAAACTGAGTATCTATCTTTCTTTCTTTCTTTCTATCTTTCTTTCTAACTATCTATCTATGTCACGCTTCTTTCTCCTGAACGCCAATGAATTGAAAGTCGAACCAGGTACCGATAGATAGGTAATTTTTCAGGCTTCATTAGTTTCAATTTGTATAATTATACGATTTTAATTAGCGAAGATATCAATTAATAAGTAGTCAAGTTTAAAGCGATTAAGCCTAATAAATGATTAAACTTCCAAGACATTTGTTTCTTACCGTTGCCATTTTGAATAAAATCGTCAATTAAATTATTGAACTGCTTAAAATTCCAAGATATTTATTTCCTACCGTTGCCATTTTGAATTAAAACGTTAATTAAATTATTGAACTATTTAAAATTCCAAGATATTTATTTCTTTCCGTTGCGATTTTAAATTAAAACGTTAATTAAATTGAACTTTTTAAAATGAAAGAGTGTTATTTTTTTCCATTGTCATTTTGAATACGTGTTATAACAAAGTTCTAACAATTGTTTTTATTCTAATTATTAATGACATATTTTTTCTCTGGTACCATTTTGAAAATGTGTTTTTAAATAAAATTGCAATTGCTGTTTTTAGAAGGGGCTTTTTTTGGCTGCGATCCAAATATTAAAAGAACTTTTTCGCTTAGAATTTTGCAATTAATTTTACAGGAAGAAAGCTGTTTGGAAATAATTGTTTTTGGAAAGGAATTTTATTTGTTATTTAGGGAGAGTGCTAAGCATGCGCTACTTGACATCGTCTTTATTTTTGAGGAAGCATGTGCAAATAATTCGATTGATTCTTTGATGCAGGAAAGCTTTTTAGCGAGCCGCTTTATCGGGGAGTAGTTTATTAAACTTTTCCTTGGTACTTTAAAGGCGAGCCGCCTTGGCGGCGAGTAGTTTATTGAAACTTTCCTCGCTACTGTAAAGGCGAGCCGCCTTGACGGCGAGTAAACTGTTTAAACTTTCCTCATTACTTTAAAGGCGAGCCGCCTTGGTGGCGAGTAGTTTTCTCAAACTGCCTTCACTACATTACAGCCCGTGCAACGCCGGGCCACGCAGCTAGTAACGATTTTAACAGTTGAGCAAAAAATTTAACTTTTTCAAACTTCAATCGCTTATAAGTCGCTTAAACGTGGATTTTCGAGATTCTCATTACACGGCGCTAGCGGAGAAACGTTCTAAAGAACGCATTTTTTTAAATCTTTCGAATGAAATCAAAATGGAGACGATACGACAATTATTTCGCTAGATAGAGTCAATTTTGTACCCAAAAATTGAAGTTCGAATAAAAAACGAACCGACACTTTTTAGAGGGTGGGTCTAATTTTCGTCAATAGCCCGCGGGATAAGCTTCAAAATCATAAATTTTCATGCAATTCGATAAAGAAATGAGCGAGTTTCGACCGGGTATAGGATTCGGCTTAGAGAAATAATATATGGAGACTAGGTGACCCGTGCGGAATTCCGCAAAAAAAAAAAAACAAAAAAAACTCTAAACTTAAAATTTAATACGACAATTTTTATTGGCTTCATTTGCACAACATCGCCATCTACTGCCGTCGTTCTGACAACTTTTCAAAAAGATCAAAGACACGTTCACTTTTACAACTACTACAAAAGTGATACCCTTATATTAAAATCAAATACCCAAGGCTACTACTAAACTAAATACTAACGTTATCGCAAAACTACCATAGTATTTTGAAACAATAAAAGTTACAATTAAGGTTTACCGAGCTAAGCCTTGGCTTGAAATGTCGCATTAAAATTGATTTGAACAACAATGTAACGATTTTAACAGTTGAGCAAAAAATTTAACTTTTTCAAACTTCAATCGCTTATAGGTCGCTTAAATGTGGATTTTCAAGATTCTCGTTACGCGGCGCTAGCGCAGAAACGTTCTAAAAAACGCATTTTTTTTAATCTTTCGAATGAAATCAAAATGGAGACGATACGACAATTATTTCGCTAAATAGGGTCAATTTTGTGCCCAAAAATTGAAGTTCGAATGAAAACGAACCGACACTTTTTAGAGGGTGGGTCTAATTTTCGTCAATAGCCCGCGGGATAAGCTTCAAAATCATAAATTTTCTTGCAATTCGATAAAGAAATGAGCGAGTTTCGACCGGGTATAGGATTCGGCTTAGAGAAATAATATATGGAGATTGCGTTGCTATGGCGACATCTTTTAAATTCATTGTTGGTGTCCTTTTCTTCATTTCGTTTCTGAAAAGCATTTCATTTTACGGCGTTTCAACAAGGCAAATAATGCGATCATCCGTATTTCACTTGAATTCCTGCATACTTAATGGCTTATATTTTTTTTCTGGTACCATTTTGAAAATGTGTTTCAAATTAAATTGTAATTCATGTTTTTAGCAGGGATTTTTTTTGGCTGTGATCTAAATATTAAAACAACTTTTTTGTTTGGAATTTTGCAATTAATGTTACAGGAAGAGAGCGGTTTGGAAATATTTGTTTTTGGTAGAGAATTGTATTTGTTTATTAGGGAGAGTGTTAAATATGTGCTACCTGACATTGTTTTTATTCCTGAGGAAGCATGTGCAAATAATGCGATTGACTTTTTTATGCGGGAAAGTTTTTTAGCGAGCCGCTTTAGCGGGGAGTAGTTTTTTGAAACCGGTTTCGCTAAAACTTCCCTCCCTCCTTTAAATGTGAGCCGCCTTGGCGGCGAGTAATTTGTTTTGAGTTTCCTTACTACTTTAAAGGCGAGCCGCCTTGGCGGCGAGTAGTTTGCTGAAACTTTCCTCGCTACTTTAAAGCCAAGCTGCCTTGGCGGTTATATATCATTACTGAAGCTTTCCTCGCTACTTTAAAGGCGAGCTGCCTTGACGGTTATATATCATTATATACCGCCTTGACGGCGAGTAGTTTATTTAAATTTTCATCACTACTTTAAAGCTGTGCAACGCCGGGCCGCACAGCTAGTATTATTTAATTTTTTGAGATTTGAAGCTATTGCTGTGGGTGAGTGATAGGTCATTTCATAAGATTTTTAATATTTCCACAGTGATTCAAAAGCATTCAAAAAAAAAAAAAGTGAAACTATCCTGATGATCAATTTTTTTACCACCTTCTACATTTTAATTCTTCACCCCCCCCCCCCAAGAAAATATAATATAATAATTTCTAAGATTTTATGCAGCTAAAAATGAAGGATATTCAGACATTTTGTTGCACATTGCAACCAAGACATCAAAAAGCAAAATTATTAGAGAAAGCACATTTTAGGCAAAAAGGACAAATTCAAGAAACTTCTTAGTTAAAAAAATGCTTAATGTTATGAAATATATTACAAATGCATTACTTTTCATCAGTAGAATAACATACAGCTTGATTAGCTGGTAGTGTCCATGGAGTGGTTGTCCAGATCATTAAATGTAAGTCCTCTGTCCCTAATGGCAAAAAGTGCAAGTCTAAAATTAGCCTAGTTCATGAAAACACACATGTAAATACTGGAAGAACAACTCAGCATTGTTAACTGATTAATTCAAACTATCATATTAAATGGTTTCAAACTGAGTTCATTATTTTAAAAGTTTTTAAAAAAGGCTGAAAAGAGAATTAGTCGACTATTTAATGTTAAAAAAAAATGTATGTACAATAGGTCTCTGTTACTGGTATATTAAAAAGTAAGAGTCTCAACAATTTTTCTTCATCAATGTAATTAACATTCCTGGAAGTTTAAGAATTTTGAAACTTATGAGGACTGCAGATATTATAGGTATTAGAAACAGAATTCTAAACAACAATATTAAACTGTGAATAAAGCTATATTTTAGTGTTCATGTTTCTAAGATGTTATAAATGTTCTAAAGCAGTTCTTAAGCTCTTGCGTAACAAAGCTGATTTATTTAAAACTAATTTGTCCATATGCACACAGATTCAAGCAGAGTTTTGAATTTAAAATTAATACAAGAAGTTCCATCACAAACTAAATGAGCTGACTTTCTAGCCTTTTTGAGCATTCCAGCATCTAAACAATATTCTCTTAATTGTCTAAGACTGCAAACATATGTCAAACTTATATTTTTAGCATTTAATTCTGATATCTAAAAATGAAATATACCTCTCTCAACAAAGAAAAAGTTTGTTTGAATAAGACTGTTCATTCAAAAGTTGTTAGCGGGTAAAGTGTTTGAACGGTTTAAAGTTGAGCGAAAAATCGGGGTTCAGTAGAAGGTTAGGATGATTCATTCAAAAGTTATGGGGGAGGGGAACCAGACAGACGGACAGGAACATTTTGTCCATCTCAAAACCCTACTTTCTAACTTTTAGCTTTTCGATATATATCTAATTATTTTATTTATTTTTGACTTTTTTTTGGGCTTTGTGATATTTTTGAAATGCATTAAACCACTTTTATGCTTTTTTTTTTTTTTTGTCATTCTTTTATTTTAAGGGAAAAGTAGACTAAAAAAGATGATTGTAATCTTTTTAATTAAAAAAAATGTTTCATTTCGGCATCATTTTTACACTTGAATTTCAAAACTACATTTGAACCAATTTTAGTCCCCTGAATTTTGTAAGAGAAGGAATCTGTTGCACATTGTATAACAGTACATGTCACTACTAGCCTTGGATAAAAATTCTTTGCATACTAAAATTAGAAAACATAAATTTGAGAAATGAAAATAAAAGCGCAAATTTTATTGATGAAGTTTAATCGAAATATCACAGAAGATAAATATATATTCTGGTTTTCTAAATTCATTATTACTTAATACAAGCATCTGCCTTATATTCTTCTAACTATAAAATAAGGAAGCTAAGTAGTGAGTAAGCATGTTTTCAAATATTTGTCATAACAGTGTCTATATTATATAGTGATCAGAGAAAATACAAAATTGAACATACCTAGTTTTGATTTTATTGTATCTGGACATTTTCTAATAAGAAATTTTACATATATTGATGGGCTGAAAATATTGATGAAGAACAATTTATGTTATTTTCAATGCTATTTCAAAATGATATGATAATTATGCAACATTTTAAATAAAAGACAGTGAACAACTTATAATCTGTTCATCTGTTTATATCAAATACACCAGAGAGCTATCTTTAAATAAAATTACTAAACAAATAAGATATAATTACTGAAAATAAATCTCTCCACTTAATAGAAAAAAAGTAGAAAGTTAGTTCAATTGTATAATACATTTACTAGCAGTTAAATCAGTCTAGAAAAAATCTTGCAAAACAACTTCTTTATAAATACTTCGTGCATTACTTTCACTATTATTTCTACTAATAATAAAGCTGAAGGTGGGTCTGTCTTTCTTTCTGTCTGTTACGCGCGCAGCGCCAAAACCGTTCGGTCGGTTTTCATGCCACTTGGCACAAAATTAGTTTGTAGCATGTAGTTTTGCACCTCGAAGCGATTTTTCGAAAATTCCATTTCGTTCTTTTTCTATTCGAATTCTTAGCGGAAATTCGATAAAATAGGGAAGAAATATTTCACACACATTTTCAAGTCTTATGTCATTTGAAAGCTTGAAATTTTCTGCACAAAATGAAGTTTTTTCGAAGTTTCTACGATCATCAGGAGAGCTGTAACAATTGTTTTTAGAATCCCGAAATTCAAGGCTTACCTTCAGTAAAGCAAGCCAAACGATTCTAAAATGGTTGAGCTCTAGAATAAAATTTGTTTGAAAAGAGAGATAAAATGAATTATTTTATCAACGGAAATCAACTTTTCATGTTGTTACTATGGTTACGTGTTCATACTTATTTTTGTTTCGTTCTTTTTCCAGGGTTGCCAGACGTAGTATTTTTGATTCTACGGTAGTATTTTTTCGGCCCAAATAAGGAGCGTAGTATTTTTCTGGCAACCCTGTTTCCAATATACTAATGACTTAATTAAAAGATTTGGCGGATTTTTTTTTTTTTTTTCATTTTCATAGATTTCGCATTTCAGCAACATTGATTTTGGCAACGTTTGGAAACAGTAGTATTTTGTAATATTTTTTTTAGAGGAGGCGTAGTATTTTTTTGTTCCAATTCTCTGGCAACCCTGTCTTTTTCCCGGTGAAGATGCTTTGGGACCCTGCTTGGCGCGTTTTCAAAAAGTCAACTACGCAAAATAGCTAGGGTTACCACGCTTGGTGCGCCTATCGTTCATTTTGCGAGAAAAGGGTACCTAAAGCACAGATTAACGAAATATCGTATCAATTGCGATATTGCATCGTTTTTTTAAAGTGTTTCATTTCGGAAAATGTATTGTTTTGTTTTTTAAGCTAGGAAAGAAAACTTTCTTCTTCTTTTAAACTTTGGTAAGATTTCTGTTTTTTTCTGTTATCAACAAAATTGTTCTTATTTTCTCTTTTGGCTTATTTTTGTCCATCTCCTTTGGGGTTGCATTCGAATGTTCCAAGGGGGTGTTTTACCCCATTTATCGGATAAATCAGTGTGTTCAATGCAAGGTGATATGAATTGGTTAACAAAAGTGATATGAATTGGCGCGACCACTTGGCGATATATCGCCAAGCTTTTGATCGCCAAGTATTTGACGCCAAATTGGCGAAAAAATTTTTTTTTTTTTTTTTGATTTAGGTTCAATTTAGCGCTGTTGGCGATATTTTGCGAAAAATCCACTGAATGATGTTAAAATCGACGATATTTAGGAGATTATTCATTGTAAAACATTTTTTTGCATTGTTTTGTAGCAAACTAGGGATACAAATGTTTGAATTGTTATCTTGCTCACTCCAAGCACTATTTTAGCACTTAAGGCATCTACTAAGAAATTTACATGTAAAATTAAGTAGTGTGGGGTCCATATCAGATCTTCATATCACTTTGAAGGAATTATAGTTGAATAAAACTAAAATAGAGCATTTTTTCTACTATATCAATTATTTTACAAATGAACTTTTAATTTTATACCACGGGCAAAGCCGTGCGGGTACCGCTAGTATACAATAAATGAATCCACACAAATAGTTAACTATCAAATTTTACGACGAAAAACGAATGAAGAATAAATGTATGCGCTCCTCAAAGTGTTCGTAAAATGATAAAAATTATTAATGATATTTAAAATCGATAAAAAATTTCAATATTTTATTAAATTCTACTGTTTTTTTTTTTTTTTCCAAACTAAACTATACTCGGTGGCTTAACAGCCTAAGGGGGGTAAAGTCTACTGTGACTGTCCGTTTTCTTCACTAAGTGTTAAGCAATCAGCCGAACACTGAACCCACAGTATTTGAATCCTAATCATGCCTGGAATTCACTTTATTGACCCACTGAAGGTATGAAAGGCTAAGTTGACAGTTTCCCACTGCGAGAATCAAACTCTGATCTGTGCCGTGGAAACATGAAGTGCTACCACTAAGCCACTCGGATACGTTGCTAATTCAGCATTTTTATAATCTTGTTCTGCAACACTACCCATTTACAAAATCACAGGTAGGACTTTCTTTTTTTGTCCAAAAAGGGTTGATTTTCAACATTGAGTTAGCAGATTTCATTGTTCTGACAAAGCAAATAGCACTATTTTTAATACGCTTTTATTAGTTTCACATGTGGGTTTGTTTGTGTGTATATATGTATGTATGTAACTCTGAATAAAAGATAAAATTCCTGTTCTTTACAAATATAAAAGTAATATATTTAATACGATTATTAATACTAAAGGCTAAACTACATTGCATAGTGATAAATTATAAGTGCATGTAAACTAAGCAGATATTTAATAGTTCTGAAACTTCTTTTTAGTTTAATTTACTCTAAAAGCATATTCTTTAGTTTTTTTAAACTATATTTAGAATTATTTCTAAAAT